>VUQJ01002700.1:2786-36404 GCA_015108635.1 Andinoacara biseriatus | reverse complement strand
GACAGAAGGGGTTTTTTTTGCTTTCTTTAAAGAAAAGAGCAAAAGTTCATTTCTGTTTACCTTGCTTACTGTTTAGCTGCCCGACTGTGACGCTTTAAACTATTGCTCTGTTTATCTTCTGATCAGCTTTCTACAGTATTTAACCATTGCTTGTTGCTTCACCCTGCTTCCTCTTTCTTGCTCTAGAAAAAAGACATTTTTGTTTCTTTGTATATTTGCAAGCATTTTCTAAAGAAGTTGATTGTGAAAAGTGCTTGTATAGAAAGGCACCTCTATCGAAATAAGGTTGAAATACCGGAAACTGATATAATGTTGTCTAATTACAGAAATGATGCAAAATAGCATTTAACTGTTTCATTATAGATCGCTGATCACATCAGCCTGTGAGGAACATTTTAACTTGTACTGCTGTCCTTTCCTTCTCTCATCCCTCTTGTTATCTTTGTCTGCCTCCTACTTTCCTTATCTGCTTCGTCTTCCCTCGTTTTGTCTGCATCCACTCTTCAGTCAGCATCCAGAACAATATCAGTAATACAGAAATCAAAGAGAAAATTGAGGAAGGGAAAAGTAAATGAGTGAGGACCCAAAGAGGGGTTAATCAGTTCGAAAGACAGGCAGCCAGTGAGTCAGAGACAGCGGGAACTCTCTTGGGTGCTCTGGGCATATGTTGTCATTGCTGTGCTGTTGTCGTTAGTCCAAACAGCCCCACAGAGAGTTGCTGAGTGACAGGCCACAGACATGCACACACAGTCAATAGTGGCAGCCCACATCTTGCATCAACATCGTAACAACTCGCCACTACCTGCAGCTGCTGGAGGGAGCTTGAAAAGCTCATGAAAATACATGAGAGGTGGACACACACAGCATAGTAAAATGACTACAATGCCCACCTCTTTGGCATAAGGATCACACTTGAGCACGATTGTAAAGACAAGCAGTCAGGCATGACACAAACACAGTACAAAACACACACAAATGTGAGGCTGATTGACAAAGCCTATTAAGCACAGTGGAAAAATAGTTCGGTGTATACAAAGACAAGTGGTTGTAAGAGATGAAATCAACAACAATGCATTGGGGGAGGATTGTGAGGTACAATATCTTTTTAACTTGCAATACTACAGAATTGTGCCTAGATAAATATATCCATATAGAAAAGGTTTGGATGAACATTTGCAGTATTTGTAACTTTTGCTATTTTATTTTCCCCAGGTGCTGGTGTGGGATTGGTTATGCAGATAGAATTTTAAGGTTGGTTATCTTGGCGCAGCTGGAGAGCAATTCAAAAGGTCATAACAGCTAGAGAGATTGAATTGAGAGAGTTCAGGGGAAAGGATATGGAAGATAGAGTTGTGTGATTTTTTTTCTAATTTCTTCGAGGTGGAGGGAGTGGATTGGGTCTCAGCATGAGAAGGAGTGTTTCAAAAGTGGACACAGTACAGCTATTTTCATCAGCCAATTTTCTTATCCAACTAGGGTTGCAAGAGGCTGGAGCCTGTTTGAGCTGGTATAAAGTGTCCTGGACATGCATGGAAATATGCATGGACATGTCGTCAGTCTGTAATGGACTCGCGACATGTCCATGCATATTTCCATGCATTTCGGATACAATTTAAAAAAGATAAACATAGGCTACAGTGCCTAAAATGCAGATATCTTGCTTTTAAGACAAAAGAGATGTGGGAAATTACTTATTCCTTCATATCTTCCTCTTCAATCTTAGGTGAACTCTACATTTCTAACACCTTCTTGGCTCTTAGCCCTTAAAATCATGCATTTTTAATTCAATTTCTCTCTTTCAGGTGCCATAGTAAAGACAGAAATGGTGGATGTGACTGCATCGTGAGCCACCTGAACTGATCCTGTCTCAAATGCATTTTTAAAACTGACCTACACCAATGCATGTCATCATTTTCTTGCAGATACTCTATATATCCCCCAAAGGCAAATTAATGTCTTTGCTACACAATGAGGTCAGTGGTTGCGGCCTCAACACAGCAGTATGTTAACAATTAAAAAGTACTTATGTTCAGATTGTAAATCTCTATTCGTGGAGCACGAACTTTGCAAATAAGTCCATGCATCACCTCTCCAACCTTTATAGCCTGTCCAGAATTGGTAAAAACAAGTGCGCACAATTATATGTTGCTTCCAAGAACTGTTTATCACTTGCCATATGACAAATGCTGACAAAATTCACTCCCATGTTCAGAGCAGCCTATACTCATGTACCTTTCTTGATAAGACTACAGAAAATAGAAACAGGGATGAAAACAAACTACGAGGGAGTACTTGCTACTGTATTTGTCTGAGATCTGATTGAGTGTTTGTTTCAGGGTCTCACCATAATGAGTCACAAGGCTCTGGGACACATTAGGAGCAGCTTTTATTAGGTTCCCCAAGAAGCTGAATGTAGGCATGAAATGCTTCACACTGAGCTGCTCACTAAGCTAAAAAGAGAATACACAAAATAATTATCAGTAACATCACACACACAATGATAAAAAAAAAAGGAAATTGGATGAATAAGGCACTGCCTTGTACCTGTATTATGAATCTCTACAGCATAGATTTGCAAAGGTGTCAGTGTCTTAAAGCTAAGCTTCTATTTTAATAGTCGGTAAAAATCTTCAAAATGACAAAAAGATGATTTAAAGCTACTACAACAATCAAATTATCCTACTACATATACATTATTAACCCCTTAAACCAAAGTTTTTTTTAGTTCTACTTGATAAAATGTCCCTGAATTCAGTCAGCAAGAGCTGTAACTAAGCTGTACACAACTGTAAGGCCAAACACACACCGCCATGGGCTCAACGGATTAGAGACACTTGAGAGATTTTTGCCTCCTTGTCCCCATCGCCAGGCCTGAGTGAGGTTTGAAACACTCTATCAAAACCTGACATTTTTACTTCCACCAAATGAAAACTGCAAATTGGAAAATTAATAACGGGTCAGTAAACACTGTTGTTACTGAGCCTGTCCTAAAAATTCTCAGCTACAACTCTACCAAATCTGACCCAAGAACAATGAAGCACATCGGTACACCCACTTACTGAACAGTAGTACACAGAAGAAGGGTTAATCTGAGACAAATGCTTGTAATTATCTGAACTGGGGGAAAAAAATATTCTTCCTCCAGTAGTAGTTTGTGTCAAAATGTCTAATCAAGCTCTATTCTCGTGGCATAAATGAGACCTGTCTGGCTGGTGTTATATTTTTCTGTCACCATAAGTCTACACAGCTTTACTATTTTCCACCTGCAGCGCTGGCTGCAGAATGAGGCTTCTCCATTACTGTCTCCCCCTGAGGTGACACAACAGCAGCAAGAGGGAGACAAGCACACTGCCTGTTTACTAAACAGCCTTGGGAGAATATGATGCTAGTTACACAAGTGCTATTAAAATTTTTTAGATGTTAGGCGCGTTTTTCTGCCTACATGTGCACATAAGTGGGAGTGCTTCTCTATATGTCTGTAAGTATGTGCGTCTTACCTGTTTGTGTATCTCATCCAAAACAAAGCGAAACGACAGCTCGCTCTGGAGCTCTAGGAGCAGCTGAACCAGCACTGACGCACATAAACACACAGAAATGCATGGATGTACACAGGCATCCGACAAAAAACAGAGAGGAGCATTCATTAAATAAACATCACAGATAAGCACAGTTTCACAGCTTAGTGCAGTCACTGCAATTATGAGAAAGAGAAAAATAAAAGTCAGTGTTAATGAATAATCCAGACTTTTAACTGTTTGAAGTTTTAGGTTTTCTTTTGTAACAGTGCATTAGGAACTCGTATGCTTCAAACAGTCAAAATTGTTCCTTAAAGCAGAAGTGTAGTACTTCAATATGAAGTGCCTTGAGATAATGCTAGTTGAGAATTTGTGCTACATAAGGCCTCAGTACGCAGGCTTGGAGACTGGCCGGCAACCCCTTTGGCAACCACTAGGAAAATATGTGTATTCCCTGCCTGGGGAGAGGGTGCTGCACCAAAAACCTTGTGACCTGCTGTAGTTGCCAACAGACTGCCGCAGTTGCACATAATTTACATGGAAGATGTCGACTTGTCTGCAAACACTCACCATTTACTCCCAGAGGAAGAGGAAACTGAAGAAGTGAAAACCAAACTGGAAATGGAGAATGTAAACGTTGTACCTCAGCGATGCAACCAACACATTTTGAAAAAGGTGCAAGTTTGAGAGTGTTTGCAGACAAGACAGCGTCTTCCATGCAATCTACGGATGACCGTGGCAACCCGCTAGCAACCAAAGGAATTGCAAGGACGTTTTCGGTACAGCATCATATACCTCTGTTTGACTAGTTTCACACTACTGAATGCCAGCAACCTCCAGCAACCACTTGCCAATCAGTCATAGAATACAAACTTTTCCCTAGTGACCAGCAGTTCCCAGAGGGGTCACTAATTAGTCTCTAGGCCTGCATGAATAGGGCTTTAGCAATCAGTTTCACAGCAACTGCCAACAACCTCCAGCAACTACCTGTTGTTAGTGCATAGCAACTGGTCACCAATAGGGCTCTAGGTCTGTGTGACTAAAGCCTAAACAAAACTGAAATTATTATAAATATGAATGAACATGAGTTACATTTAAGCCCTTGACAAACAGGTTTGCACAGTACTAATCAGTACTAATTAATACCAGGTAAATGTGTCATTATTTTACAGCATACTGAAGTTTCAGAACTGTAGTCTATTGTGACACACGAGTGTCACATGACCAGCAATCATGTGGTCAGAGCTGAAGACAATAAGAAGTGTTTACAGAAACTGTTTGATGCTCCAGATAAAAAACAAAATCATGTTTGGAGGAAGGTTTACAGTCTCAATAAAGTGATGGACAGTGAGGATAAAGAGACTAGAACTGGTGTGGCTCGCTCTTGTTGTGAGTATGCATGGAGAATGTTTGTGTAACTTCTTTACCTGCCAAAAGTCCTATACAGCAAACTAAACATTTGGGGCATGTTCAATCTGAAACCTGAGTAAGACATTACGACAAGTTTGCGGGTAGAACCTGTTTCCATTAAATGATGTGCAGTGTTGTGCAACCGGCTATCAGTTGTGTTAATTTTGATTATTGGACATTATGCAGTTATTAGTAGCAACACATATTAAACCCAATCATATAAAAAAAAAGGTAGTGCACACAATAACTAACCTACCACAGGATGTTTAATGCACCGCTATGATGATAAGATCCTGATTTACCTCTCAGTTAGAACTAAAGCTCTCATTAAGTTGTGCTTGCTAAACTGATGCATTCTTTTCCTTCCTTTCATAGCTCCTCACACTATGACTGCATTATTTATAGAGCTCAAATTAGTTACAAAATATGTACTTCACACTTCATCTGTGCAGAAACCACAAGCAGTGTCACATTTAAGTCCTCTTCTAACTATTACAGAAAAGTAGTCCCTTGGGCATTTTTAAGACAGCTACCATAAAATCATTCTGTCATTGGGACGTACCAAAATATTTTTGCATTTTTGAAAGGCTGCAATGGGAATAATCTGTCTGAGTGTTTAAAACTGAGACTTTGCTACGAGGCCAAGATTTTGAATACAGAATAAACTGCATTTGGCTGCCCAAATCACCCATTAACTACAAAGAGAAATTCACATTTCAGCTATGAAGATGTAGCAGTAAAAGATTATCTACTTGTGGAATGACGTCAAAGCCTGTGGAGCCAAAGATCGCCTTAGCCACCAGCACTGACCATTATCAGCAGGAAATTTTGTATATCTTACAACAAAAAAATACCCAGCAAACATGTATGTGTATGTGCACAAAAACTGCATAAAAAACATGCGAGAGTGACTCTGTGCACACAGCATTTATGTGTGTTTGCCTGTGCAAGTGAGCGCACACAGACACACATGCATTAATCACCAAACCCAAAGAGGCATCTCTTCACCTTGGTCAACCTTCTCCAGGGTGACAGGGTCCTCTGCAGTTTGAAGCATCCCTAGGGACAGAAAAGATGTGACAGACTAGATTTTAAAAATCATACTTCAAAAACATCATGCATTCTTGCTTCTGTACAGAAGTGCAGAAGCAAGAAATCTAATATCATTATGCATTAAAATGGGACGAAACAGAACAAAATAGAGAAGACAAATTACAAAGCCATTAGATGGGGCTTCATGCTAATAAAGATCTATTTGATGATACTGTACAGTGTGCTCCACCTTGCATTAGCTTTGCTGGACATCCAAGATAAAATACTATCCTAAAAGCATGTAAAAAACAAAGTCAGTGTATAGTGGGGGATGGACGGCATATTTTATATTGGATTATGCTCAATATGGAGAAGCACAGTTCAGCAGACAATCCCACAAGAACTGTAATAGCTCTTTTAATGTCTTGTCAGATTGGTCAGAGCTTTTATGCTTTAAGCATTTTGCCACACATCCTCTTATTGCACTAATTTGATTAGAGCTCAAATGGCTTCAGCATGACACTTAATCCTGCAACCTAATAATCCTCCAGTGAGAAGGAAGTTATCAATAATACCATCTGATGATGTGATATCAAGAAAACTTACAGGGATGTAATTACAGCAGTGGTATTGTATGAACTAATTCATCCATACTATTACCTGCCATTTTCACAATATTTCCAATAGATGACTCCGTAATTCAGCGCCGCAAGGATAACGAAACACAATGCAGGGCTACATATTAAAGCACAATCTCATAGTGTCACTTGCTGCACTGCGTTTCTGTTATGACGCTGATGACTTTACGCATACCAAACATAAAGGATGAGTGCTAATTTAAAGATTCTCATAAATTATTCCTGTCATATCACCTCATGTGTTGCCACGGAAAATTAATTACAGTCTGGCAGTCTAAATAACTTTAGCTAGACCATGAAATACATACCAGAAATCACGAGTAATGACAGTCTTGTTATCTTATGCATTACAAATTGTGTTTCATTCATTGCATTAATAGCTGTTATTTTCGTGTCATTAGACTTTATCCTACAATTTTCAGAAAAAAGATAAAAACTGCCTCAGAAGTTCCCCTATCACAGATTAAAGCAAAACTGTCCACTAGCCTGCAGCCCATGCATGATTTTTAGGTGGCCACTTAGTTTGATGATTCCATCTATGAAATGAGATTTAATGTGGCTGCCATTAAAAATGAAAATCGGTTATATGAACCAACACAGTGTGATATACAGCACTTAATTAAGGCCCAAATGTCTGCATCAGTTCATCACATCAAAGTCACAAATCAGTATAACGGTTTAATCGTACCACAGATGACAACCACACCCCTCAAAAGAAAGTAAGGTGGTAAACTCAAGGTTAACTCAGTATCAGTGTGGATCTTTTCAAAAATTAAATTAACACAAAAACCATTATGTTGAGTAATGTGAATATTTCTGTATCGTGCAGTCTGGTTGATTGCAAAGATCAGCTGTTCCCTCTGCTCAGCCTGACCTTGCAGAAAAGCTGTAATGAGACTGTGGCACTAACAGCGGACTGACACAGTGGAGATTAGCTTCAAGGAGGGCAAATGTTAAACAATCAAGCTCGAGGTGGTGAGAAAACAGTCAGTGCTGATTAGTGATGGTCAGTACTGACAGAAGATCTGTGCACTGCAAAGGTACTGTTGATGCCTCTTGTTTTTTAATTACCTTCCAATCTTTTATTTACCATCACCCTACCTAGCAAAACTGTTTGCACCTCTAGAGAGATAGCAAATGAGAGGCAAAAGTCCACCTCTTCACAATCACGCTTGTTAGACATTCGTCCTATTTCTAATCTGCTGTGTGTGTGTTACTATTTCTCACCCAAAAGTTTGGCTGTAAAATGCAGACAGACTCTGTGGTCCTGTAGGAGCAGCTCTCTCAAAGCCCCTGGAGAGCACTTCAGCACATCACTTACACTGGACAAGGCAGAAGACTTCCTCACAGACTGCATCACACAGACAGGAGTGTAGGACAGAGATATGGGAGGGTAAATAAAGCCCAAGCTGAGCATCAGGGGAAATTAACAGGATAATTCAGTTTTCATACATATTTCCTGATCAATCTTAAAACGTGTGCAAGAGAATGCGCCGCCATAACACACAACTAAAACTACACCATGCAGCCACATTGCATAAAAATATATTCTTCCTCTACTCACCGCAGTGTCTCCATCATCCATCATTTCAATGAGGCAGGCCAGGCAGAGGCGTAGCCCGCCTCCCCCCGGAGGCCCCAGACGGCTGCTCCACCTTGGGTCATGCCTGAAGTGGAACTTGTCGTAAACTATATCGCTGCTTGTCATTGTGTTTGTTTCACCTGTTCAAACAGAAGGAGCACACCTCTTTATGCAAGTGAGCAAAAGTGCTAGCTAGCTATTGTTATATAACCTAACATTAGCTAACCCCCCCCCCAAAAAAACAGCTAAAAAACAGCTAAAAAAACAGCTATTTTAAGGGTTTCAATAAAAGTATACTTACATGCTATCGACAAACTCTAATAACCGTAAAATATGTTTATTTAACAGTCAGCTAAGCGTTAAAGTAATAAGTTATGTAGCAGACTGTGCAGAAATAGGTGCTGTATGGCGCTAATGTCAAAATCTCAAACTTTATTGAATATTACAGTAGAATACACGTCAATGCCGAACAATAGTTAAGATATAAAATAATTACTACTGTTATAATAGTATTATAGCACAATAAATTTAAATTCAAAATCATAAATAATTCGTGTTAATTATAGATACAAAAAGTTAAGTTATATATTGATAAGATAATTTATTTCTCACGTGAAGCCTTTAATATAAATTAAATAAACATCTTTATGGTACATCTACTTGTTGGTCGGAAAATCAAAGAAATTAGTTCCACTTTTGAAGGAAAAGAGCACACACCAAAATATTAATATTTTTAAGAGTTTTTTTTACTCATTAATTCTAATAGTACGTGTTATTTTGAATAGTAATATATGTTGTTTCAAAATCATCAGACATACCACCAAAAGAGCTCAGCCTGCCCACATCCACATATTTCTAGATGGCAATGATGGATTTATATATTATTTTTTTACACCCTTGATTTAAAACAAAAATTAATCTAATGAGGAAAAAACCCTATATACTGTAAACTGTTCAACAAAATTAAAGGAACACTTTTTTTCCAACAACAAATTGAATAAATTTAATGAAATTGAATTTTCAATCAGAGTACAGCATCAAGTCAATTAAACTTCTGGGATATTGATCAGTTGAGTAGCAGAGGGGATTGTTAATTAGTTTCAGCTGCTTTGGTGAAATTAACAATAGGCGCACCAGAGGGGCAACAATGAGGCACCCCTAGAAACAGGAATGGTTTTACAGGTGGAGGCCACTGACATTTTTCCCTGCTCATCTTTTCTGACTTGTTTCAGTTTTGCATTTGGCTAGGGTCAGTGTCACCACTGGTAGCATGAGGCAATACCTAGACCATACAGAGCTTGCACAGGTAGTCCAACTCCTCCATCAATGCCAGAAGATTTGTTGTGTCTCCCAGCACAGCCTTGAGAGAAAGGACAAGATTCCAGGACACAGACAGCTAGTCTAGGAGAGCTGGACAGGGCCGTGCAAGGTCCTTAACCCATCAGCAGGACCAGTATCTGCTCCATTGTGCAAGGAGCAACAGGATGAGCACTGCCAGAAGACACCATCATGCATGCTCCAACATTGTCAGGTATGCATACAAGCATGTAGGGGTCACACAAACTACTGAGTACAATTTTGAGTTGCTGGAAAGAAATTTCATCAAAATGGACTAGCCTGCAGCATCATTTTCACTTTGATTTTTGGAGAGTCTTTAAATTCAGCCCTCTGTAGGTTGATTTTTTTTTTTTTTCATTCCCATCAAACGATGTGGCATCCTTTCATTTCTAACACATTACCCAGTCAATGTCAGTATAGATTTTAGCATGATTTTTTTCCCCCACTGAGAAATGATGGGTTTTCAGTGCTCCTTTCATTTTTTTGGGCGGTATCTTTAAATACCATAAATGTTGGTTCTTTGCATTTTTTTTAAAGAATTTGATTAAAATGATAACAATAAATGACACATGATATGATATGAATGATAAATTATAAAAAAATATATAAGCATTTTTCCTGGTTGGTATTTCTCTCTGTTAGATACAGTAGATCCATATGTTGAAAAATAGTACAAGATGATAATTTTCTGACAATATTGATGATTAACTGAAATGCAATGATCACTTTTGTTGCAGTCATTGGGGCTTTCCTATGTCATTTATTTATTATGGGGAATGCTCACCACATGATTGCATTTATAGCTTTTTTTTTACATTCATTCACATGAAATTGCTGCTTAGGTTCCATATTTCTTGTTGATGAACACTTGAGCTCTGTACATTTTCTTGCTTTGCTATTAAAAGTCTAATTGAATCAACAGACTCTAATATTCAAAGGAAGGCTGATGGTGTATGTTTGAGCAAAAGTCATGCATAATTAGCCTCACAATTATATATCAACACCAATTTACCCTCCAAAGAACATCTTAGCTGATCGTTATGCTGAGACGTGTGTCTGAGTATCATTTAGCAGTGAAGGCCACAATTTGGTTATCACCATGACAACAAAAGCCTCTGGGCAACTGAGCCACTCTGCAATGATAGGTGTGTGGGGGCGAGTATCCACTACTACCAACATGTCGATTTATAATCTCCCTCTGTTTCTCTTTCGACACATCAGAGCGTCACATGTGTAGCCAGCTCAGCACTCTGTGTTTCTGTTTCTCTGTGACAGTGTATATGAGATAAACTCTCTCAGAGTTCAATATATGTAACCTTTGACAAATGTGCTGTGCTCCAGCAAACATATTGGGGGTGAAGTGTAGCTGCTGGGACTGTGTGTGCAGGAAGTGGTCAGAAGCTTTTTTGGTTGACTGAGAAGAGTCAGACAAGATATCTGTGTATAAAGCCTACATTTGTGCCTGGACAGGAGCTGAATGCATCAGTCTGTGGCTTTTTATTGGTCCCCTGAGAGAGGCAGATATAACACAAGGAAACAGACAGAGAGCCCTACTCACTGCTAAGGTAAGCAGGATGCAAATCTGTCAACTTTATTTGACAACTGCTTCACATATACTTCAAGGGGGCTAGTTCAGGGTGAAGACAAATAGGCTAGATACAGCTCCTTTCTGAGCACAAGTGGGGGCTTAACATGCAAACATTTTTCACACCATTGCCTGGCCTTTCTATCGCTTGTCATGAACCACTTCCTCTCCCCATACAGAAGCCATTAGTGGGGGTGTCCTGGAAGTCAAAAAATAGCTCTTTACATTTTCCCAAGCTCCTCAGCCCACGCTTTATCACATCACCAGTCTGCTCGCAAGGCTGCAAAATGCTGTTTCAAGGGGCAACAACTTTTAGAGTGGCACCAACTTTTTTCTTTTTTTTGGGGGGGGGGCAAAAATATTTGACTGCAGTTGAGACTGGAAAGAAACTGCACTGCAATGGCTGTGATTGTCTAATAAAGCATCTGCACTACAAGATGATCAATCTGCACTGATTCTGTAAACCCCAGTGGTTTTTACAAAAGTGGATATTAAAAGTGGATCATTATATTATTACTACTATTATTACCACAAAAATAGGCTTCCTCCTGTAGACCTGTCATTGTTTTTATGACGCAGCGCTGCTTCAAAAAAAACAAACAAAAGTTTGGTTCAGAGAAACGAGCAGATGAAGTAGGAAGTGGGCGGAACGGGGAAAATGTGCGTGTGTTGGCTGTAGGAGGCTCGCCGGTCTGTCTGTAGCGTTCAGGTGCGCTTCATCCTCAGAGATGAAAACTTTCCGAAACCGCTATGATGGATTATAAGATATCAGCTGACGGTCACTGATGGAAAAACAGTGAAATATGTTGAAGCAGGAGGAAAGCCCGATTAAAGCGAACATAACAGTCTGACGGTAAGAGACTGAACTGCTCTGAACCAGCGATTTGCTCATTTATGGTATTTTTTATTTATTTAATATTTTTTTGCGGCTATAGTCTGACATACGTTGTATTAGCTAGTGTTAGATACCATGTACGACCAAAAAATTACAACTATCCTATAAAATAAATTTTTTAAATATTTTTAATTGTTTTAATTTAAATAAAACTTTTCTCGAAATAGACTAACTTAGGTTCGGCTTCTTGCCTTCTGATGCTTTTTTCTATTTGAAACTTTCAGACTATAGCTCCTTTCGTGTACATTTTAATTGATACTGTTGTAATTTGTGAAGTAATTTATGAAGCACATAACTTTAGTGTGCAAAATACACTGTCGAACCCTTACATCGCTTAAAAACAAATATTTTGTAGTTTATTTGTACAAATTCATGTGCTGCTTGTCTGATCCCCCGAGTTGTGAACTCCTTCCACTCCACCAGTCAACCTGGTGAAGTGGAAGGATTCAGAGATCTAAACCCAGGCAAATGTGCTGCATTACTTCCTGGGGGATTAGAAATATTAGTCATCAGATGTTTCCATAGAGCCACAGCAGACTCACAAACCGGAAAGACTCTTTGCAAAATATGCAGCAGGCTCTGCTCTCTCTTGGCCACAGTACAGAGAGGTAAGAAAAAGCCCCAGCTTGAGACATGAAACAAAACCACAGCGAGTCTACTGTATACTTTCTGTTTATGGGTCAGAATCCAGCATCTAACACTAGCCTACTTACATTACAGCTTTTTGCTAGACTGCAGGTTGAATATGTGCAAACATGCTTTTTTTTTCTTGTTTGTTTTGCCTTATCTTCAGGCAGACCTGAGGAAAAAAAAAGAAGAAATAAACAAACAAACAAACAAACACTAAGGCTTAGCTCCACTCTAAATGTCTCATCAGCACTTTTCACAGCTGATGTAAGGCACAATAAACAAACTGGGGAAACTGTACCAACAATTGCTGGTATTACCCCTACTCTCCCGTATCCACCTATTTCGACAGTGCAGGTACTGTGTGAGCTGTGATGTGACATGTCACTCAGATGTCATCGTGGTCATAGACCTTGTATATTATCCTCAGGTAGCACCAACTAGGGGAGTATTTGCTTTCACGTGAGGACAGTCCACTCCTCAGCCCTGGGTCTGAGTGTCTCCCTTTTACAAAGATGCTTTTGATATCTGAATGATTGGGACAGGATGAAAATCGAAGCGACAAGAAAATCACTTTAACCTGCAGGGCGGTTAATAGAGAAATAGAGAAAAGAAAGAAAGCAGCACTGAAAACGACTCGCTGAATGAAGAGGACCGAGAATAATAGATTGTGCTGAAAGTAAAAAACTGTAAGACAGATTTGCATGCACAAAAGTAACTGACTGTAATGATGCAAAGCCAATGGAATTGATAATGAACCATCATTACTGCAGTGGTGATGGATTTTCATCTTCATGCCAATGATGGGGAGCGGATTCAAGTTTATTAGCAGGAAAGAATCTTGGCTCTTCCACACGAGTCTGCCTTCCTTTCTTCCTCTAATTAGATTGATGGGTCTGTTGCCTTGTGTGCTGGAAGACTCCATTCAGAGTGAATAAAACCCGTGTCACATAATCATGGGTAAAAGAAGAACAAAGGGGAGAATCGTAAGAGGCACAAAAATAAATGCTTCAAGGCATTTTCATCTAGTCTGTACAGGCATTGTAGCATTTAGCCATTTATCCACCCACACAACACAAGTACTTTTGCTCAGTCTATACTCAGCCTTCAAGTCGGCAGAAACATTTTCTCTACTGCTGAAAAAGTCTGACTGTATATTCTGCTTTTATCTCTCTCTTTGTATTTCTCACCTTATTCTTTAATCAAGGTTTCTATTGACTTTTATCTCTTACTACTCTCTGCTCTCGTTCTGGCTCTAAGGCTGGGCTCTCAACCTCATTTTTTTCCATTAACTAACCTTTCACTCTTTCCAACTATTCCTTCAACTATTCTCTGCCCCCCACCCCCCAGTTTGCATCTTCTCCTGCTTTCGCCTGTCCTCTTTCAGACCTTTACTTTCTTCTCTTGTCATGTCTGTATCCATGAGGAACCCACCACAGCGCCGGCGCTCTCTAGGTCCCGTCTCACCCAAACGCATCTACAGAAACCTGTCCGTCAGACTGAGAGGGGGCGGAGAGTCATCTGTTGCTGCGGACTTGGACGCACCTAAATTCCCCAGGAAGTCTGCAGAAGCTGTAAGATGTTCTGGTGTCATTTTGAAAGGAAGCTTTGGTCACGTTGACTGAAATGTCATCTGACTCAATTTTTGTTATGATTGAAAATCATGAGCTCGCTACTCGACATTGCACGCTATCTCTGTGTCACTAACCTCTCGAGGCCTGACAGTGCATTTTGTCATTGTTCTGTCTCCATCACAACAGCTCCTTGTCAAAATAACTATTATTTTATGGGAGCAAAAGTAAAAAAAAAAGCTTTCTTCTGGTTTCAGACAATAAAGGTTTGAGCAACATTCTCACAAGGTGTTCAGTGATTTTAGGCTCTGCTTTAGCTTTGAGCACAGACACCCTACATAACTGCTCTGCAACCCTTCTGTTTACGAGGGGGAGCCAATGAAACGAAAGAAGAGCTAAAAAGCCTGAGAATGAACCGGGTGGCTGCACAAAGGCTTGATATATGGTAGTGAAGGAATACTTTGAACTGTGACTCGTGTAAAGCTAGTCAACTGGAGCCCAACAAGAAAAATATACAGTGAGCAAAATAGGCCCACTTTAATATTTTCTCTTTGAACTTTATAACTCAGTGGTTGTCACATGCACAGTGCATGAGCAGTTATCTCTGAATTGTGATAAGTTTATTTTGTGATTGGTTAATTGATTCTGTTTATTGGTTTACTGTTTCAAATCTCACAGGCAGTTGATGGTAGTTTGACCCCCGGGCCCCTTCAAAATAATTTTGTGTGCGTGTGTGTGCGTGCGTGAGTGCATGTGTGTGTTACAGTTTTCAATTCTTAACTGAAGTCTGGAAGTTCAGCATAAAACATTTACAGTCTTCTTTTATCTTGTTTAGATACAAAATTGCACGGAGTAATCCCCCGATGTCCACTACAGAGGGCACTACATTAAAAAAATATATATATATATTTTCAGAAAAAGAAATCACTCTCCAGCACCCTCTGTAATATAGAGCTGCTGCTGCTTCATACAGTATAATAATAATAACAGAAATTCACAAACGTTCCTGGTCTCGGGAGGCTCGTGTGGAAATGCGTCAATCGAGGCCCCTTTGGTTTATGATTTGATTTGTCTGATATCATTCTCCTTTTTCTCTCTACCATATGAAATAAATCTTTCTTTCATTATTGACCCTCTTTCTCCATCTCACTCCTACACCTGTCTAACCTCCCGTGGCCCTGCACCTCTTCTCCTGCTCCCCATTAGTACAAGACCCTGTGGGAGGCGGTGGAAAATGAGGATACGCTGGCTGTACAAAGCCTTCTGTCCAGAGACTGCAGCAGCAGTAGAGGAGGAGGAGGAAGCATGTGGGAGAGAGGAGAGAAGAAGGAGAAGGACTGGGAGAGAGACAGGGAGAAAGGGGTGAACAGAGTAAGCGAACAGGGGCTGGTCCCCCTGGACGTGGCTGCCCTTACCCACAATTCCCCTCTGCTTCATGTTTTGACGAAGGCAGGAGCCAGACATAATCCTGTTTGTAAGTCTTATTCATATAAAATGTCAAAAGTGATAAAGGTATTCTTTTAGAAGTGGACGGTTTAAAATATCACATTGCCCGGCTTTAATTGAGATTGTGCCCTTTGTCTTGCTTTGTGGGTTTGTCTCAACCGTGCTGCCTCTCAGTGTGCCAGCCAGAGGAGTGGGCGCTTAAGCTGGATGCTCTGGTTGCCCTGGCAGATAAACGGATAGAAGAAAGGAAGACAGAGTTAACGAAAAAGGCCGGGGCAGCGCCTCAGGCACAGGGTGATCTTCAGAGGCATGTCCGCCTTTGGAGGCTGAGGCAGCAGCTGTACTGCCGGATGCGAGAGAACTTCCAGAACACAGGTCGGTGGTCAGCTTGTGGCATTTCATGAACTGTGGCTCGGAACTCAACTCAGGAACAGATCTATTTCCTTTCTGTTTTCAGTGAACGCTTGCCCCCCCCCCCCCCTTTCTTTTTGGCTCTCATATTGAAACTTTTTTCCGCAGCAAGCGCAGTACTTTCCTGGCAATTTACCTCTACAAAGCCATCCGCCGCTGCTGACAAGACCACAGTGATCAAGTTTTCAGCTCAACATCTTGCTTAAGTTTTCCTAAAAGTCTCCCTCTAGCCTCTTTCATCTCATCCAACATTCAGCAGACTGCCTTGTCATCAGCCTTTCAAATCCTCCTCTCCCTCCACTGGCTGTCTGTATCAAATAAACCCTCGCCGCTGTAGATATCAGTACAAATTCATACATGCAAAACCTTCAGGGCTTCAGTGAATCATGCATTGATACATCAGGCCACTTACCATTCTCCGCACCATCTGCTCAAGCCTTCTCCTCTTGGACTAAATGTTTTTATTTTTATTTTTGCAGAGTTATATTGCAATGTTCCCTGTTGTACTAACTTTAACGGCTCTTTGTAAACGTCTCTGCTTAGCTCTCTTTTCATTTCTCTTTCAAGCACAACCAATTCTCTCCCTGACTGTTTTATGGTCACAGCGTTATAGTAAGGGCACCAAGGCCCCTGCACTTGCTTCTGTGTGCAGTGAAATTAAGCTTACGCTTATTATAAATCTCTCTGGGAGAGCAGGCTGGTATCTTTAAATGTAAAAAAATAAATGTATTTTTGTCTGAGGCCTGCGACGTACTTGTGGTAATTTATTAACTCAAGATTACATCTTATCAACTAAATCAACTAAAACACAGATTTGATCATCAGGCTCTGGGATTGTGTTTTTGTTCTAGTAATAAAAAAAAAGCTCCCAAGTTTCAAAGGAAGGGACAATTTTTATAATTTATTTAACACTGGTCTGGCACAGTCTGATGTCATATTATTTTTTTTAGTGGTCAACTGCTAATGCAGTGCAATGTGTAAATACAACATAAAGCCTCATATGTTTTCTCTTGTTTCAACTGTTGACAAACCCAGTCAGATGGTTAACGATTTAATGAGGGGTTGTGCTGTTAAAAAGGGTCAATGTGGGAATAAAAGTCGTAGATAAATGGCTTTTATTTCTAGCATAAAATTAGCACCTACTGCATGCAACTCCTTTTCTGTCAGTATGTGCCTTACCCCCCCCTCGTTTGGCTTCACCGTCGGCTGGGGTCAGACTTCAGTATGTGGTGGCCATGGCCACTTATTTGACCACCCCTTGGCTCAGCCAGTGTGAGGGCCAGAGTGTTAAAATGCAAGACAAGTTTATTAGTGGTTGTCAATGATATCTGCTTGCTATATTACATTTTCAGGAGTTTGATGTGTGCTTTGTGACTCTTTTGTTGTCTCCATTTGTTCTGCTCGTTTTAACACGATTGTATCTTTTAAATGTTTCATTCAGAGCCCCCTGGACCTCCCAGTCATGTGTCCGTCCTGGTGACGAGCACATCATCTCTGTACGTGGCGATCAAAGAGCCAGAGGGGAACACCGTGGGGCTCATCACCCGCTACAGAGGTAGGGAGGGAAACAGATAAGAACGCTTTCATGGCAGATGGATGGATGGGTAGATAAAAGGGTCAGTTAGATGTCAGACAGAAAATAGATAGATTCATGATGGATAGATAAAGGAATTAATGAAGTATATACTTTATTGGTGCAATTTAATCAAAGTCTTGAACATAATTTAAGCTGGCAGGCACACTATCTAGTTTAGGCTGTTTTTGCTGCTTAGTTTTACACGCACATAAATGTCATGCTTCGAAGCCAAGAATAGATTAAACCCAGGTGCCGCAAGTCCCTAAAACTGTAAACACTCACATCCCGTACGTTATCCCTCACAAGGGTTTTGAGCAAAGCCAGAGAATAATCTGTCACTGGGATTGTTTTCCATTCACAGTCGAGTGGAGCACGTCGGCCAGCTTCAAACGCATCCTTGGCTCAGCCCAAGTTACAGAGACCAAGAGCCCCTCCTACATTATCAAGGGGCTGACGGCAGTAAGTCATCCACAGTCACACATCTTCACAACCACATAACAACTGCAAATGCACAGATGCTGCAGATATACATAGAAACTCTCACATATAATGGCTCAAGGGCCACATAATCATGCAAACACATATCATATACGTGCTGCAGCTGTGCTGTACACCCACACGCAGACTGTATTTTTTGCTCCTCCATCCCACTTCCCGTAGTAGAACACTTGTCAGCAGCCTCACTTAACCGGATGAATTAATAGTGAGAGCTCTTTATGATTGCTTTCTTAATGCACGCTGATAATTTGGGAAGTGTGGTGTTTCTCTAAATACAGGGAGTGCATTACTTTGTGAGAGTGAGTGCCTACAATGTGAAAGGATGGGGCCCGCCTCAGTGCTCTGCTCCAGCCAGCGCTGCCCCCTCCAGTGAGTATACAGAACTGCACAACTTTGATGAATGTGGATTTTGCAGCTTTGAAAGAGCTCCATTCTTTTTCTCTTTGTACCAGTGTAATAGAATTACTTAGCTGACATTAAGCTTGATGTGAAAGTAGTTGAATCCTCTCATGGCTTGTAGATTAATGAGTTATTAAAACGTGGAGAATTAAAGATGGCAACGCGAGTCAATGGACCTCGCAGCCGTGCTGCTTTGAGTTTGAATTTGGCTCGTAATCTTTCTTACATGCCACCCACCCCTTACCCCCTCGCTGGCTTGCTTGCTGTTACTTTATACTTCCAACAAAGCCAGAGCTGCCAAACAATGCTTTTGTAATGGAGAATAAAGGCTGAAATATTAAAAACAAATAAACATTGGTCAGAAAACAATCATACATGGAGTGTAATAGATAACTCAGTTTGTCATAAATGAGATCTGTTATGCTTTTCCTTATTATCTGCCACATATGCTGTTACAATGGTGGATGCTCATATTAAACATGACCAAAGGGCTCATGCAGAATGCCAAAGATTCAAATATTGAGGTCAGTGTATGTGCAAGTAATCCCTGTCAGCCAAAAGCTCAGGCTTCTTTCTACACATGGCTCGGTTTAATGTCAGCGCGAACAGATATTACTAATATTGTCATCACACACGCACACACACACACACACACACACACACACACACACACAGCTCTGGCTGTGAGTACAGGAGCCCCACCCACCTGCTGTGAAAACGGAAAAAAAAAAAGATTTGCAGCTTAATACACGATTAGGGCAGGTCAGAATGAATCAACATTTCAACTTCCACAGCACACAGATGGTCTCTCATGGAGGCACTCTTGCTTCCTAATCACCAAAAGATTGAAAGGAAAAAAAAAAAGCAGCACTCAGGAGTCGCTTGTAAATTATTTCTTGCTGTCACAGCTGATTTTCCCTAATTGCATAGAAATGAAAGCCACAATCTGTTTCTCGCCGTCTTCCCCGTGCAGGTTGGAGAGAGTGCACTGGTGTAAAGTCACAGTTCAGAAATCACGAGGGCCTCGTGAGGAAACTGCTGGAAGATGCCGGAGAGTCACATCTCAGGGGATATTGGATAGGTAACCACAGATCTTTGGTGATATAGGTTTTGCTCCAAATGCATATGACGTGCACTGCCATAAAACTACATATTTTTATGTACCCATGAACAAAATTTCCTTTGATTGATGTTGTTACGTCTCTTTTTTGTAGCCTTGCCTTGAGAGCCTCAGTTTGAACTCAGATATAAAATTGTTTTTTAATAGCTCACCTACAGCTTGAAATGATCATGAAAGAGAGTGCAGAATTTCTCCAGAAAGGTCTTCCTTTGCACAATCTGCTTTTATATTTAAGGCCATAACTGAATGGAACGAGCTCCCTGGTAGTCTGAAAGCATGCGGACTTTCATATTTTCTCTCATAATTCTAAAAAGTTGCTCTCGAGAAATCAGTTTTGTCAGATTTAATTTTTAGATCATCTTTATATGCTGTTGGCACAGGTTGTACTCATACATGTGCAATCTTTGCGATGTGTTTAATGACATATCAGCTGTTTTGTATTTATGTTTTGCTGTTGTTTCTCCCTGTTCAGGGACTTTCTTACATTTTGGCCCATGCCAGTATTTAATATCTAAAGATAATGCATTCAAATATGAATGTGTGGTGTTCTTCAGATATTGTGACAGAACTGATCTGATTGGCTTTCTTATTCAAAGAATCCCTATTTTCTGTTGTGGATGCATGGAAATTGTCAAAAAAAGCTGTTGATTTGTTGTGCTTTTTCATAAGGCTTTAATGTGCGCACTCGGCAAAATTTTACTTCTGCCTCTCGCCATTTTATATCAGCGGCATGTGCTATAGCTATCAGCTCCTTTAAATACAGAGAGAAAATCTTTCCCCTGCCTTCACCCAGTCAAGTGTCGTGCGTGCACAGTGAATGTATTTTGGGAGATAAAATGAATTTCATCCAGTCTGATCCTCCTCGCCTCCTCTCCACAGAGAGCTCGAAGCCCCAGAGTCCCAGCAAGCGTCTGTCAGTGTCTCGAGGCATCAAACAACTGTTCCAGTCTGCCACCAAGTTTGTTCGTTTCCTACAGAGGTAGCGCTCAGTCTCTCTTACCTGTCCCGCTGTGCCCTGAGGATATCACAAGTAATGGATTAAATGCAATCCCATTAGAGCGGCATAGAGTACAAAGTTGAAAAGCCTTATCTCTTACTGTTATTGGAAAGAACAGTAGTCACATTAGAGCCGCTGCAGCTGTTAGTGAAGAGATCTTTTGAACAGAATGATGGCTATAGACACCGGACTGTGGCAAGTGACTGATAAATGCTCCTTCCTGCCGCAGGCGATCAATCGACCACACGCACCAGGATCAGGAGCTAACACAGAACAAAGAGTCATTCTGCATGAATATGAACCATGGCATAGATTTTAAAAAGTACTCAAATGCTGAACTGATAATTTAGGACAGTAAGCATCCTTTGCACGAGGGAGAGGAGTTGACTGTGTTTGGACTCCTGAGTAATTAAAACGAAACAAAAAAAACATGTTTCCCACTGGACTGTCATGCTGGTCTGTGAAACCAGCCTCTGTGCTTTTACTTTACTCGAGGGACTGTAAGCTGTTTTGACAGTTAAAACTATTTGAAAATCCTCTGGCTGATTCAAAAAATAAATTGCTGTCAAGCCACAAAATTGATCTTTTTCTGCTATAAACTTCCCCCCAAAGGCAATGTTTTTATTGTTTCTTGTAATTTTGCAGTCCACTGTGACTTGTGAAATTGAAAGCAGTCTGTGCACTTTTTCTGACTTTATCTGTGTTTTCTCTTTCTTTAATCTGTCTCAAATTGATCCTGGGCAGGGGAGTGTACTTGGCGACTGTGTTCTACCACAAGGATAACATCCTGGTCACGGCTGAAGATCAAATCCCACTGGTGGAGATCCAGTGCTGCTCCACCTCCATCACCCAAGACTTCCTTTGGTTTGCCAAGGTGAGCGTGCTGCATACTGTCATTAAACATGTTGAACTGGGGCCACAAAGCTGAATTATCACAGTTCATGAATATTAACTATATTTACGGGAAAAGTGTGTGATTTTCTTTTTAAATCGTTCTGTTTATCTTGTAGTTGTCCTGTGCATGGCAGCAAGTGCCCTGGCTACAGCAAGGCCTCTCCTCCGCTCACTCATCTCCTTCCTCCCTCCTTCAGAACAGGCACAACATTTTAAGGGCTGTTTCCCAGCTGCAGGTAGGGAGTTAAGCAGCTTACCGTTAAGATAAGAAGCATCAAAATGGGTTAATTGCTATTTTAATTGCTTCTTTACATCTCTTCCTCCTCTTCCTATTCTCATTTTTTTTTTGCCAGGCTTTCCTCAGTCAGGGCACATACCTGTGCCCACAGAACCCATGTTATGCTGAATTATTCCCCACTATACTTCTATTTATTATTCTCTGTTTCTCTTGTCCACCTCTCTGCTGTCAGTCTTCTCTGGGAACGGTGGACCTGGGCCAGGTGTACTATGAACCACTGAAAGATCGGCAGGGCAATGTACTACTACTCACTCTGAAGGAATTCTCAAACACTCCCAGGTAAGAAAAGGCCAAAGAAAAAGAGCAGAAAGAAACAATTGTGGGCTTTAAACTACAAACCCAGTTCTGAAAAAGTTGTGACGCTGTGTGAAATGTAAATAAAGACAGAATGCAATGATTTGCAAATCTCAAATCCATATAGAATAAACAATAGAAACCATATCCAATACTTAAACTGATGAAAAATATTTGCTTATTTTTAATTTAATGGCACATCTCAGGGACAGGGGCACCAGGAAAATTAAAAGGTGCTTTAAAGAAACAGCTGGAGGAACATTTTGGTTAAATGCAATGGGTTAGTAACATGATTGGGCATAAAAAGGACATCTTTGAGATCTCAGCAGTAAAGATGGGCAGAGGTTCACCAAAAAGCTGTATCTGCAAATCGTAAAATAATTTCAGAATAATCCTCCTTGACGTAAAATTGTGAAGACTTTGCCTATCTCATCATCTAAAGTACATAATATCATCACAACATTCAGACAATCTGGAGAAATCTCTGTGTGCAAGGCCCAAAATCAATATTGGATCGGCTTTGGGCCCTCAGTCGGCACTGCATTAAAACAGGCACGATTTTATCGTGGAAGTCACCGCGTGGGCTCAAGAACACTTCCAGAAATCCCTGTCTGTGAACACGGTTCATCGTCGGGTTAAAGCTCCATCGCGCAAAGAAGAACTTATATGTGAACATGATCCAGAAACATCACAGCCTTCCCTAATTAGATGCAAAAAAAATTTGGAAGTGGTGCATTCACACCTATGGAACTGACAGGTTACATGCCCAGAAAGGCAGCATCATACCATCATACAAGTTTTAGAGCAGTGTGCTCCCCTCCAGAATACATCTTTTTCAGGGAAGGCCTTGCATACTGACAATGCTAAACCATATACTGCATATATTACAACAGCATGGCTTCATAGAAGAAGAGTCTGGGTGCTGAGCTGGCCTTCCTGCAGTCCACCCCTTCCCCCAGCTGATTATATTCAGAGGATCATGAAATAAAAAATATGACAAAGCAGACACAGAACTTTTGAGCAGCTTGAATCCTCTATCAGACAAGAATGGGACAACATTCCTCCCCCAAAAGTCCAACAGATGCTCTCCTCGGTTACCAGATTTTTACAGACTGTTGTTTAAAAGAAGAGTGGATGCTACACAGTGGTAAACCGGGCTGTGCCACAACTTTTATATTGATCTAAGTTTAAACATTTATATGTTTTCTGTACTGACGGGTTTATGGACTTTAGGGCATGGTCATGTTTGTTTTTTGTTGAAACAGCTAAACTGTGCTTTAAAATGGTAAATGCACTGGCTCTTTTGTTAGCACTTTTCTACTTTGAGCACATTATGCCATATTTGCCCATTCACACAAGCAGTTCTTTCTATCCCTGAGTGCTTTTTATCTAACATTTACACACATTCACACTAGGATCAATGCATTGGGGTTCAGTATCTTGCAAGAAATACTTTGATATGCAGGCTGGAGGAGCCAGGGATCAAACCACCAACCTTCTGATTAGCTGGGGACCTGCTCTACCTCCTGAGCTGCAGCCCTCTCAAAATGGGAGCCTACAAACCACTGGGTGATGTCCTGTTGGCTGCATCCATCTTTTATATAGTCTGTGACTTATGTCTCACTGACGCCACATGAAATATTTCAGAATCTACCAGAACAAATTTTCTTTTCTGTCACACAAATCAGAATTACCCTCTTTGCAGTGGGTGCTAACCTAATTAGGCATCCGGCTGGGCATGTTTGTAACTCTGTACAATGTTTTTCGGGTTATACAGCCTGTCAACTGGCTGTTGGTGATGCTCTAGCTTTGTTACACTTGATGAATTGACCTTTTCTTTAGTGGTTCCTTTTGGCTGCATTTCATTTGTCCCTGACTTGTCTGCTGTAGCCCTCCTGACCCTCCGCTCCACTGGATTCCTCTGGCACGCCTGGAAAAGAACCGCAGCAGAACTCCTCTGCTGCCTGAGCCCACCGCCATGGACATGCTCTATGAGCAGCTCAAGGTGAGCCCGGGTTTGTATTTGTCTGAAAAAAAGAGGGAAGCAGCGTTGCATCCCATCAGATGCAGATTGAGTTGCACTGAGCTTTGGGTTTATCTCCTGTGCTGCAAACTCTGAAAATGCATTAAAATTAATTTGAGAAGCCCAAACTGAATTAGCTAACAGCACAAAATGAGGCAGGGGGAAGTAAAAGTCTCATAAGCCTTACATCCTATTAGCATCTCTTAACATCTCTCTCTCTCTTGCTCCATATCTCTTTGTCTCTGTTCTCCAGGAGAAGCTGTCCTTCCACAGGCACAGCCTTCAGTGGGCCCAGCCGGGACTGTATGTGGGCATCCTGAAATTGTGCAGCTCGGTAGAACAGATCAGGGTCCTGGTGCCTCAGAGGCTGCCCAGTTTACTCTGCCACACACGAGTTCGACACAATGCCCACGTGACCAGGTAACACAACGCGACCATGTTGATGAGGTTATTGCAGCATAAAACTTTACAACATTATCTGGAAAAGAACCCCCCCAAAAAGCCAAACTATTTAAAATGATCTGAACAAACAAGTGTCGTATCTATACAATTCTGAGATGTTTTTGGACCACATGTCTCTTGAGTGACATTTGTTCCTACTTATTATGCCTTTATTGTTACCTGTGTTGCCAATGTGGAGCAGAGAGGAGTGGACGTGGCTTCAGAGTCATGTTCAGAACCTGCTGGGTGCTGAGGATGAGAGAATGATGGAGAGCACCAGTATGATGGAATTCATCAGGTCTCTGAGAGCAGCGGTCACACATCTCCTAACGAAGCTCAACATCCCCCTCTACAGGGTAAAAATTAGACCACTTCAAATTCACCCCAATATAAAGATTTCCATTGCTTATCTGTATTTGAATTATTGTATCTGCTGTACCGCTGTGTTTCTGTTAGGCGTATCAATACGGTGTGTACACCCGGGAGCTGCTCCAGTTTGGAGATAACATGTCCATGCTGCTGCTGCTGCCTCCCAGTGAAGACTTCAGCTCCAGTTACTGGCCTCTGGTGGGGACCAAAGAGCCTGGCCTCACCATGCCTCTGCAGATCTTTGAGCTGGGTAAGTGGAAAATTGTAGTTGTACTGAATCTATTTAACAGTAGGACCACAGAGAGTTTCAAGCAGTGATGAGAAAAGGGTCTTACAAACAGGGAGCCAGACTATGCCATTTGCAGCAAGCACACATGCAGTTTAAAATGCTAAATAACCCCCCGAAATGCATGTCAACCATATGCAGAAAGCACACTTAGGCACAAAACTGATGCAATTCACTGTTTTCCTTATATGAAAGGTATATAGGGTGCACTGATAACTCCAGTTGCTTTTTTTCCCCTGGCTTTAAGAAGTGATTTGTCTTTTTTCTCGACTCTGGCTTGTCACCCAGTTCACTTCTGGACATATGAACGGGACTTCCTTTCGCAGTACTGTCAGGCCTGGGTAAGGCTGGAGCTGGACACTCATCTGTCCCAGCAGGCTCTGCGGGAAGCACTGGACAACAAAGAGGTGCGAGAGGCCCAGGAGAGGCTGAAACACATCACGGAGCTTTCGCAGGTAAGATCCAGAGCAACAAAAAGAGAGTGCGATACTTTAAAGGAGAAATTGTGACACTTTTTTTTGTTTGTTTGTTTCGTTTGTTGCAAAATACACATTTCAGTTGACTCAAAGCTTCAAAAAAGTCTAATAATAAGCATTTAATAATGAAAGTGAACTAGAGACAAGCGCATTATTGTATTTGATCAAACACTGGGGCCACTATGTTTCATTAGCGTCTGGATATGGTCTGGAGGGATGCCCGCTGGATTATGGACTGTCTGCAGTGCGTGCGGTCCAAGCAGTGGGTGGGGGCGGTGCCTCTAGGCCTGGTGATGGGAGGAGACCCACCACCATGTCCCGATGGTGAGGAAGAGGAGAGTTTGACTGGCCGATTGACATGGGCCCATCGATTACAAGCACAGAGAGCCATTACAGGTACTGCAATGCTGCTAGTGTACATGTGCAGCACTGATTATATTCTGTTAATATTTAAAAGATTGAGGCAGCAGGAGGTGAACAAATTCCATACAGTAATATACACGAGTCTGCTCACTGGCTTAAACCACTCACATGAAAACAGCTTATTTAACATGACCCTATTTACATAATGATGCTTAAAAAAATTCAAATTTGTTGGCTTGGCCCTTTAAAGTTGCATGCTAAATTTAACAGTTGTGTTATCTGGCTGACAAATGTAAGAAAGTGATGCAAACATTTGTGGTAGAAAAAAAAAGAAAAAAGATTCAGGTAAGAGGAAACAAAAAAGATTTTTATTTCCCGCTGCTTTATTTTAATTAATATCTTAGTGTGAATTAAATGGGGATGTATCAGCTGCCTTCAGCTGATCCATTCAAGCCTGCAGAACTGTTCCTGAAGAAACAACAAGAAAGGCGCCTCAGAGAGTTCAGACTGTGCTGAAGAATAAAGGTGGTCACACCGAATATTGACTTTCAAGCTTGTTGGAATTGTACTAACTCTGTTTTTGCCTGATATTCTGTATTTCCATGTATGTTTGCACATTTCAATAAATCACTGCACCTATTTTCCATTTTCCAGTCAAAATATAAAGTAATGAGGAGTGGCTGTGTCGTGGTAAAACCTTATTCTGTAGATCTGTCCTGATTATATAATAATGTTTTAAAAAAAAAAAAGGTTATTTGGAAAATTTCCCAAATAAAATAAAACTGCATTACTAGAAAAATGTTCCCTATTTTTTTCTTTAAGTATTGTATGATATAGCTGTAATAAAGCAGCAGAAAGCAGCTGTTTGACTTTATACTTAGCCAAACAGAAAATATGTCTAATATTCAAACCACTTGAGAGAAATTTGAATGAAGATTTGGTAAACAACATTAGCACAGGAAACTATTACCACTCCGCTGTCATTATAACTGTAGAACAAATGAGGGTTTAAAGCCAAGATAAATACTTTCTCTTTCCTGGCCTCAGTTTTTCTTCCTTCCTTTTTCAGAGAGTTCGGCCAGTGTGACTCTGCCAAATGTGATCACTGCCGAGGTCGCCGCTCCAGTCGTCCCTGGAGAGGCTGCGCTGGTGTTAATGGAGGGTATCGTGAAGGGAGGGTACCCTGTAGACATCACCCCTCAGCCAGCCGTGGACCTGACGAGCCCTGGACAGTCCGATTTAGGATCTGCAAGTGCTTTAACAGAGTCTGGATTGGAGCCTGATGCTGTTGCACAGCTGGAAGTGAGCTATCCAGTTTTGGACACGCAGGAGTGCTTCAGCAGGGAACAGGACTTTCCTTCCAGCATTACAGAAGTAATCCAACCAGTGGAGATGGCAGAGTTGGACATCTTGCCTACATTGAGTCTTATTGAGGAGGAGAACCCCTCATGCCCAGCCACGCCATCAGTATTGGATATGCTAGAGAGCTTCGGATTGGGGATTGGAGAAAACAACTCCGTCTTTGAGTACGGGAACTCAGACCTGATCAGCGCAAGCAGCTGCTTGGCACAGCCCAACTTGAATTGTAACAAAGACATGAGCAGTATGATCGAGCACTGTGAGAATACGCTGCCACGGAATCAAGATGTGCCAAACTCTTGTGGCGCAGTAAACGCCACAGGTGGTGACGCTGCTGTTTTCAGTGTGGATGTTCCTCCAGAGGATGCAGAGACTCAGAAGGCTCCCAGCAAGGGGGCTCTCTTTCCAGTCAGGAATCAGGTGGAGTGGGAGAGGTACTCTAACTGTTCCTCCTGATATCAACTCAAACAGCTGCATTCTTCTAACTTTAGCGTCAATTTACAAAAAGAAAATAAAAATTGGACCTTTTGTGAGTTGGAGATTCTCAGTGTTTCCTGATTGTAAATCAGCGTTTTAAGCTCATATGAGACATTTGTCACACCTAAGGTAATGAAAAATACAGGAAATGAAAAGGAAACGAAAACTAGAGTCGTTCACGTGTGTTTGTGTGTTTTTCTTTTGCACATTTCTGGGGCGGTAGTTTATCTTTTCTAATATTCAGTCCATTTAACCTCGTTAGGTGGAAAAATTAAACTATATCATTGTTGTTATGACTTGAAAACCCATTACTCACTACAGCACAAATCCACACTGCTGCTTGTTGGAGCTGTAAACAAACTCATTAAATTCCTACAATTCAGTCAAATGGAAGCATTTGCTTGGCAGGCTATGAAAAGCTGTCATACTTGCATGTGTAACTGAATAATTATGGTTCTGTTTGGTTTGGTTTGAGGTCGTTTCTCTGGTTTATTTACTGCAGGGAGGCAAAATGAACGAGTGTGCTAAAAGCATATTAGGATGGAGGAACGCAGTAGAATATAATAGCCTTGCCTTTCAGCTCTGCGCCTTTCAACAGAAGTCAGTATATGGCTGTTTTAATGAGACGGTTTTTCAAGTTAAATTTCAATGTGCATTGCTACAGTTATTATTGTTATGGATGTGCAATACATTAGGAATCAAATACAAATACCTACGTTGGTTAGCCAGCCTTAGGAGGCCAAATCAGTGTGCAACCTCATTAATGTGCTCTAGGATCTATTATTCATTAAATGACATTTAAACATCCCAAACATCTGGATGACTGAATTTAGAGGTGGTCTGCATGTCCTAAATGTCGTCACTGTCTATATGTTTGATTTCAAAAGCCCTGGTACTCTCTGACAGCTGTGAATGCACTTGTGCTTGTTTGACATGCTCTCACTCTGCAGTTGCACTTGTTAAGGCCGGAAATCCATCATCGCTTAATGCAATTTCAAATCATTTGGAATGACTTCAAGCGCCTGTTTGATGCTGGAAGATGGTGCACTTACACAGATTAATAATTAAGCAAACACACCGCAGAGTTTCACAAGAGATAAGCAACTTGTTATATTAATCGCATCCCATCCCTTTGATAAAGCGAAGGCATGAAAACAGCATTTGCTTTAACAATGCAATCTAACCGAGCAATCTGCTGAGAACATGCCGCAGTGATGTGTCAAAATTATTAGTCTTAAAAGAGTAGATAACTTCACTCGTGTGATAAAGTGTGATGCTCAAATCATTATTAAGATAGAGTCGGTTCTGACAAACAGTGAATAGTCACCCCCCCTGTGTAATATGATGGAACACCATTTATAGTATTTAATATGCAGATCAGAGGAAACTTGCTCACCATGCATCAGTTTAAGCAATGGTTGGTTGCACATCATTTATTTTGTGTGTAATCTGAGTGCGTGCCCAGCCATCACTGACAAAGATGAAATGTGTTGGGTTGAGTGTGCGTAGCGATGGTGCGAAACAGCGCTCAGTGAGTGCACAGCCAATGAGTGAGGTGAAACAGATCAGGTCATCCTCAAACTTCTGTTAGAGGCCATATAAGGGAGGGAAAAAATCAGCCCCCTTGTTAACTTGATAAATGTTTGGATGAAAGACTATTTGTTCTGCAGATGATGGACAAACAGTGTTAATAGACTGCAGATTTACCACCATCTAGTGGTCAAAATGAGTACCTGCATAAATCTTTTCAATTTGTTGGGAGTATATGATACGGGAGTCTCAGCGCACTTTGCGTGCTGCACAGCTGTATGTTTACAACTGGTTGGCACATAGATGCGATGCAATGATGAATAAGACAAATATTAAATAAAGTGAAAACATAACAATCAAAGCATTTACTGTTTCTGCACCCACCCTGTCACACTTCATATCATGACAGTTCCTCATGCACAGTTTACAGTTTGTCAGTTATCAGAATGTGTGTTAATCATATCAGGTGTCACAGTAGGTCCTGAAATGGTTTTAATATCAATAAGCGGGCCACTTGTCATTTCAGTGTGTTTTTACAAATGATAACAGCGGCATCAGTGGTGATATCAACTCTAAGTTCTGTGACGATTAGGAGATATGCTCGCTACTGCTCCTGGCATTAGCTCAACTAAATGATGTCATAATAAAGGGGATTATTTTTGTCTTGGTATTGTGTGTTTACTGTGCAACCCGTTGCCTTCACCTTATGCTACACTTTAAGCTGGCCAGAGTCAAGGGATGAAGTTTTAACCTACAGAGCGAACTCTGTGTTATTTTTGCTGTTTATGAATGAGCACGCACAGTCCAGTTCGGCACTTTTCTACAACCCCACACCTCAAAAAAGTTGTCTGGAAAAGTAAGAGGGACTAAAAAGGGAAGACTTACATGTTGACAAAGAACTTTTAAAAAAAAAAACATGTTCTTGCCATCAAATGTTGTTAAAGACTCATCTTAAAGTCAGTCTCTCCAAAGTCAGAACCAAAAATAGATAAAATAAATTTTGTAGTGTTTTGTCAAAGACTGTGTTACTGCAAATGAGTCCTTGTGCTACACCGAATAATTGTCTTTCAGACACTTCTCTTTGCTTGCATTCTGCCTGATTAACTTCACTGAACATAACTGGGCATTGCATACACCTGTCTACATATAAGATTGTAAAACTTGACCTGTGTGTCTTGGCACAGCTCTGAGGAATGATACAAGAACATTTCTTCAGCATTTTACGACAGTAGCCTCCGTCACTCTCAAATGGAAGAGGTTTGGAACACTACCGAGCAAGTATTTATCAGTGTGATGGTTCACTGCCCTCTAGTGGTCAAAGTTTGGAACATCCAACAACTTTAAATATGAAAAGATCCAATTATTCTTTCTCGCTATTGTTGAAACAATGTGTTATTATAAAGTTGTGTTAATGTCACTGTGACCAGTTTTAACTGCGTGGTACTACGTTTCCTTACTGTTATTTGTTTGCGGGTTTGTTTGCACTGTGCGTCAGTGTGGCGGTGTGCAGCGCCCCTCTGCAGCTGCGCTCAGGCTCTCTGCGGTCAGGAAGAAATCAGATGATGTAGAAGCAAGAGGGTATGTTAGACACATCCGAGCACAGGCAGTCTCTCTGCTATTTTCCAGTATTTTCCGAAACTACTAAAGGCTTCACCACAGTTTCTCCGTTAGGATGTTGTCATCTGAAAGTGCTGCGTCACATGAAGGTAAGCCCATCCATCCATCCGTCCATCCATCCCATTACACTTATCCATCAGGGAAGGATTCTGAGGGCTATAATTCAACAGCCAAATCACCCATATAATTTAATATTTTTATGTGTGTTGAATGCAAATGCATGTATAATAATAATGTAAAAGGTGATGATAATACACATATGACTGTATGTTTGGCAGTCAGTGAAGCATCAGCCCCCGCATCAGAGCCTGAACCTCTGAGGATTATTCTGCTGGGCAGGACCGGGACAGGCAGAAGCTCCTCGGGGAACACCATCCTGGGCAGGTCTGCGTTCCTGGTTGATGTGTCCCCCTGTTCTGTAACCTCACGGTGCAAGAGACAAAGCGGGACAGTAGGTGGGCGGAGTGTCTCAGTCATCGACACTCCTGGGCTCTTCCACACACACCTGTCCTCTCAGGAGGTTATGACAGAGGTAGGAGAGTGTGTTGGTTTGTGCCCTCCGGGACCCCACGTCTTCTTGGTGACTCTGCAGCCTGGCAGGTTCACCCATGAGGAGAGGGAGGCCTTTGAGTGGATCAAGGCTCGGTTTGGGCCTGAAGTGACCAGGTTCACCATGGTGCTGTTCACATGCGGAGACCAGCTGAAGGGGAAATGCATTGAGGACTTTCTGGAGGAGAGCCGGGAGTTGTTGGAGTTTGTCGGCGGCTGCCGTGGAGGATATCACGTCTTTGATAACAGCAATCAGGACAAGACAAGTGAATGCTCACAACAAGTGGAGCAACTTTTGGAGAAGGTAGACCAAATTGTGGCTAAGAATGGAGGTAGTTGCTATAGCAATGAGATGCTGAAGGAGGCTGAAAGTGCCATAAGAGAGGCACATGAGAGGATTCTGGATGAAACAGGGCACATGGTGGAGTCCCATCAGAAGGAGGCTGAAGTCAAGGAGCGGAGGTCACCGGGTTTGGAGAACAGGCGAGAAGAAGAGAGGAGGAGGGAGGAAGAGGAGGCCAGAAAGAGGGCAGAGAGGCTTTTCTGGTGCGAGCTGGTGACTGCTCTGGGGAAGGGTGCAGCAGAGGGGGCGGGGATCATGGGAAAGGACAAAGGGAAAGGGAAAGCTCTGAAAAAGGCGAAGGTGGTGGAGAAAGCGGCAGCTCTGGCCGCATCTCCGCTCGCCATTAGTTCAGCTGCAAAAGCAGTGGGAGGAGCTGTGAGAGAAGGAAGCAAGGTGTTATACAAACACAGAAAAACGTTACTGCGTTGAAGGGTCACAGGACACAGTGAAGCCCGCGTGGTGTTCATGACACTCAGAGGTGAAGATCTGTGAACTGTGATTGTATTTCCACATCGCACCATGCACTCCCACCATGCTGTGACCATACTTAAGAATGCACGGCACAATAAAGTCACAAAAAAATGGGTCCAGCTCATCTTATTATAATGTCGCACATTTGTATTTGTCAAAAAAAACAGGTTAGTTCTTTACACAAATGAACACATTAAAATACAATTTTTCCATTTTCTTCTAACCTCTGACACAATGACGTGATTTGGGTAAGGTAACGACACAGGAAGAGAAAAAAACAAAAAACCCTTTAAAACATTGCAGCAGTTACCTTTCCCATCTTTGGCTTCATATAACCTGACAAGATATTTTAGCCCTTTTTTTTTCTCCTCTGAAGGAATGCATTAACATACAAAAGACGAAGAAGAAATACAAAGCAATACAGTCGACCGCGAGGAAACATACAGGTTTGCATATAACACAGTGACCTAATCAGGGAGTGTAACAACAGAGTGAAGGAGGATAGAACATCGTAAACGATTAGAAAGCAAAAAATTTACAAACACTACAATAATTTTTAAAGACTTTGTGAAATGTGGTGATCGTGTAAAAGTGAAGGACTACACACAGTCCAACCGAGCGCTGTACAAAAATGCAGCTACATTTTTGTGCTCACAATACTCTGACTGCTAATGATGTCAACTTAAGCATCTCTGGAGTCACCGTCACTCTTAGCTTCCAAAAAGACAAGCGTGCACGAATACTGTCTCCGTAGTGTTACCCACTCGCCTGGATTTAAGCTCCTTGTGCACGTCAGGGACACGTTTCCAGTGTCACATTTGCATTTTATGGACCAATAAAAACAAAAACAAAAACAAAACATGTACACTCTTGCAAACATACAGACTTACACCCAAAGTACCAATCAGAAAAAAATATCTATTTAATTTGGTCTAAACTATAATCACAGACCATTAGTTTCATCATTAGGTACAAATACAGCTGAAGGGTCTATGCTCAGGTGCCGAGACGTGGCAGGCACAGAAGGGTGGAGGTACAGCGCAGGCGGCTGTTTTAAACCGGCATCGGCAGGGTCATCTTTCCTCTTCCCCGAAGCACTGAAAAAAAGAAAAAAGTGAGAACAAGGTGGGTGAGAGAAACTTATTTGTTTTTCAGTGCAGCCTAGCCAGACTCATCTTTGATGTAGCA
>VUQJ01002699.1:6189-18179 GCA_015108635.1 Andinoacara biseriatus | reverse complement strand
CCTGGATGTTGAAAAAAAAAAAAAAAAAAAGCACTTACACATCTGAGTAACATGGGATTATCTCAGGAAATCTGCAGAAATGAACAAAAGAAAACGACTTTCATGGAAATAAAATACACTTTTTAAACACTTAGAAACGACTGATTTATTTCAGTGCAGTAAATCATCTTCCAGTGGGTGAACTGATGACGCGTCCACACCCCAGATGCTGATCTGGGTCAAATTTGACCAGTTTCTGTTCAGATGGATTTTCCACTAGTTTGGGTCAGGTCAAGGAAAATGTCCTTTTAAATAAACTGTACTGTAGAAGCCATGTCTGTGAGTTATGGGACAGCGGGGGCATATTTCACACTGTGTTGCCACCACATTTGGGTAACACTGCTGCCTCGGAGCGCGGTTAACTGGTGATTCTAAACTGGCCGTGGCGAAGGAAGTGTAGAGAATAAAGTTCTGCATGCAATTAATGGTTAAAGTGTAGCTTGTAGTCAGAAGCTCTGAGCGGTCAGTGAGACCAGAAAAGTATAAATGAGAGTCCATCTGTTGGTACTTTGCAAGTGCAAATACCCACAATATATGAAGATCTAACAAACAAATGCACTTATTCTGAGCTGAAATTAAATTCCAACAGGTTGGCCCAGGATTATAGGCCCTACTTTGAAGGCACAGACCAGCTTTGGTGCTACAAATGTTTACATTTTAAATGATATAATCTAAAAATAAATTGATTCTCTGGCTCTCTGAAACATTAAGGATTAATCATCCATTCATTAATGTCAGGCTGGCTATACATTCTATACATCCTGGGTCAGAGCTCGCCCAGGCCATGCTGTGAAGGGTTAACCAGGTAATTTATCAACATTCTTATTCAGTGATGACATCTGAGGGCTGAGAAGAACTAGGAAACGTTTTCAATCCTGGTGAGACATTGCCCCCTGGTGGTCACAGATTTAGCTGCAGGTGGTAATTACACAGAATACCTTTAAAGCTCATTTAGAGGAAACTTTAAAACAGGCATTTCAGAACGACTGCAAAGTTCAGAGATTTGCTTCTAACAGATTTTCATTGAGAAAAAAGGACCTCTGAAAGTGTGAGGAGGTAAAGGTCTGAGCTCTGCCTCTGCTCAGGGAGCGACACCTGAAACAGGACCATCGGTTAGAGTGTGGTGTACCTGTGGTGAATGAAACCTGGGCGTCGCAGCTTCTAGATTTCCATTTCCCTTTATTAATTTTATAAACACGACACAAAAAAGAGGGGGGAAAAAATTCCGCAGCTTCTCTCAGTTCATTCCCCCCCAACAGTTCATTTCCTTGAAATAAACATTATAAAAAGTCTTCTCAGCGTGAGGAAGGCCTCTTAACATTTGGATGACCTCTGGTGGGATTAGAGAGTCCACAGGGTGAGTCTGTACTCCATGTTTACGTGCATGTGTGGATGAGACCTTTTCCCAACGGATCCCTGTCCCGTGTTCCCCGCCATGTCTGTTTTCTCCCTCTTCATCCCATGGTGGTGCCGTTGACGCTACGATGCCGATCAACTTCTTCGCCATTCCACAAACTCGTCTAGCAGCACCGGCCCTGCAGGAAAACCCCAAACATGAAGCCACAGACACAAAGGAGCCTCAAAAAGTATCAAAATGAATGAACTTTTACTGTAAGCAGTAATCAGAGTGTGCTTCATCACAATGGGAAAATTAACACAGCTCAACATCCTAACGTCAAAGCATTACATGTGATGTTGAAACTGCAGATGCACAAAGATGTAAAAACCCTGTTTATTACACTGCAGTGCAGTTTGTGTACCGACATCATGTAAACGTGCCAGATTTTAGCCACACGGGCCCGTTTTCATCTGCAGCGGGGTGACGGCAGGAAAACCAAAGACAGTTCAATTCCAGCGGTCTCCATCTGTGGACCCCACAGCAAGGTGAAAATATTTTTAAACATCAAACCATCAGAGGTCATCATCGGTTAGCAGAAGATGTTTTTAGTCATAAGGATAATCTGATCCGGGCCACTTCCTGATCATCCATCCTGTTCTGCAACCAAAAACATAGCCGACCCACGTCAGCACCACCTGCTGGCACATGACTGTAGTACAAGCATAGCCAGCGTAGTTCTCCGACCACCACGGTTCTCTTGTCCTAAATCTTTGATTCCTTCTTCACCACAGGAAGTTTAATAATTATTCCACCATGGATCCACTGACCTACACAGACAGTATCATTCCTCTTTAGCTTTTCCATCTCTGCCACAGCTGAGCAGGGGAAAAATCTTCCAAGATTTCTGTCACAACAGTGCGAAACCACCGATTCCATTCATTATGGTGAACTTTGTGACGGCAGACATTTTTATTGCCCACCCACAGCCCTGCATGGTCGGGGCGACGGACTGAATCTTTCCATCTTTGTACCTTTTATACAAACTTGTAATATGTTTTGGTACAACAGGTACTCACAAGCTCCGTCTTCATCGTAGTTGCTGAGGTCTGGGCTGATGGTCCGGCTGAACTCCAGAACATTATACCACTGGTCTTTATTCAGCCCCTTGTACTTGGACTGCTGTGGGAGAGTCGGGGTGGGGGGCACAGAGAGGAGTGAAGAACTGCTTGAAGAGAAAAGGTTCTGCTACAGAAGGGTGTGCTACAAAGTCAGTGTTTGTTTTCCACATTGCTGAAACTGCACTCAAACACACCAACAACACCTGTTCAGTCAAATCCAGTTCACTCTGAACTGCCCACAAACTGCACGTCTCAGCTGCACTGAGCACGAACAGAAAAATTATCAAATTAAAATGTTTATTTTACTGCTGTGTGAAAAATTACTGGATTAAAGATGCTCTGCAGCATTCAATTCACTTTTTTGCAACAACGTTGAATTTTAATGCTTTTTTAAAATAAATTTTATCATCATCAGATAACCACTCAGAGGGATCATACTGTGCAGAAGTCACATGACCTGTGAAACGCCACTTTCTATCTGAGCACGTGCAGAGCCTGAAGCAGCAAACTGATGCCTGGTGTCTCCAAGTGGGCTTTAAGTTTGGTTGAGGCAGCGAGTGAAAGGAAAGTCTGTGCGTTCAGCTTCCTTCATAGCACAACCCCTCTGCTGTCACGTTATGATAAACTTTCAAATGAGAGCAATGAGATTTACCTCCAGGAACTGGTTGAAGACTGAGAAGAGAGGCCACGACCTCTCCAGCAGCAGAGCCAGCATTAACTTGGCTGTGTCCATGTCCAAGCACCTCTGGCTTTTATCCTGAGGACAAACACACAAACAGATGTGTGAGGCGACCAAAGTGCAGCAGTTTGTGTTCACTGTGATCCCATCGATTTGCCGATGGGCATTTTCCCACATTCACACTTAAACACAGCAGGTGGAAAAAGCTGCACATCGACAGCTCTGAAGCTGCAGGACATTCCCTCATTTTTCAAAGATGATTCAGCCGCAGAGTCGCCGTCAAGAGACTTGAAGTGAGATTTTCAGTCCTCTGCTGAGATTTCACTTCCAGATCTTTGCTCCATACATGTAGCGTGTACTCGGGATTTCTGCTGCAGGATGGAAACATTATAAACTCTGACATGAACAGTCCTGTCATTATTTTATTTGGAGGGGTCTAGTAAATAAACTTCGTGTAAATAAATCATTTTTCTGTTCTGACTGAATTTATGCGTCAGAGTTTGGATGATGCAGACGTGAATCTTTTCAGAAACTCAAGAGTTTAAACTCTTCTTGGGTTAAAACCTGGTCACCCAATACAGGGCTATTCTTTAAAATAAGAGTTTATTTCTACTTTTTCTCACAACGATCACAAAGCAAGCAGCAGGAACGCTGCAGACATATTATGGTGTGATCCACCAGGATCCAGGTTTAACTTCTAAATGAAAGTAAAAGGACTCACCCTGGCGAAGTCAAAGGCATATCTGTAGATATTTTTGAAGGTCGCAGCATCGCTGAGCTCACTGTGCAGGTGATCAAGCTTGCTTTGTAATCTCTCTTTGCAGTCACACCTGCAAGGGCAGGACGAACACATGTAAGCTTCATCTGTGAGCTGGACAGCTGCAGCTCGAGCCAACAGGAAGGTTTCTTACTGTAACGTCGTCATTCCCCTGAGCCACTCGTCTTTTGTGAAGTAGCCCATGTTTGCTGCTTCTAGATGCCAGGCTAAAACCAACATGATGATCTGCAGGACAGAAAGAGGATGTTTACACGATGGCAAGAACGCTTCTTTCTCACGAGGGAAAACGCAGCTCGTCGTTGTTGCTCAAAGCTTCAGAAATCGTTCTCAGAGTGGTGCCCTCTGACTCAGGTAAGGAGTCTGAGCAGTGCATCTAAGAGTCGATCAACGGACTTACGTTCTCCGGTTCCACACCGATGTCTTCACAGAACCTCTCCATGGCCTCCGGGCCGAACACCTTGTTGGGGGCGGTGTACTTGTGGAACCAGGCCAGGCACCTCTTACTGGAAAAAGGCAACTCAGTGCTGATCGGCCTCGGAGCGCGGATCCGAGGTCGGGTAAAACTAGAAGAGTCGAGTTCAACAAGAAATAGTGATTTAACACATGGGAACATGTTCTATTATTTGACCCCCACTGTTCATTTTTAGCTCCTTTTTTGATCCTTTCTGAAGCCAGTTCCCTGAAAGCTGGAATCAAGTCAGACTGAGTGACGGCGCTGCACAGAAGTGGGTGATTAATCATGAAACTCAAACTACGTCACAATCCTTACGGTTACATATTTAATATTTAAATTAGGTCCTTATGGACACTTCAGGATGTAAGTGCAGTGCTATGGAACTGCTGGATGGTCCAGGATAAAGCAGACATACCCAATAAAATGGCGCCTTAGAAGACTGAGGCAGTGCTGATTAAGATGACAAGCATGTGCTGCGTGCTGTGAGCAGAAAGAACTCACAGCAAGTGTGACTGCAGTGAGAACCTGGGCTCTCAGTGAAGGGCTCAGGGTGTCCACAGCCAGCTGACAGAGCACCTCACATGCTCATCAGTGAGCTTCAGACACAGAATCAAAGGTGAAGGCAGATTCAGGCGGTGCAGAGACGCGACACCTTCAGTGCGTGCCCGGTTACCTTGTAATTTTGCAGGTCTGCTGACTGTCTGCGTCAGGCAGCTTCCTCTTCCTCACAGGCATCGCGGCACCTTTATTGGACTTCACTACCTGGGCTGCACAAAGAGAGAAAAAGCACTCAGAGCGAAGACAAACAAACATCTAATGAACCTTCAAGTGACTGAGTCACCTCTAAAATACCTGAATTACACGTTTTTTTAACAGCTCAGTTTCATATTTTAACCGTTTCCTTTATCTTCAACCCTCTAAATGTTTTTATAACATCAATATTTTGTGCAGAAACACTCAAAATACTTTACAATAATACAAAAACAATTACTGAAATAATCTGAAAGGAGAAACCGGAGTGACTAAATAAGAGCTGTATTAAGTATAAAAGTGGAAATAAATTAAAAAGTATTTAAAGCTACTGAATTTATTGTGCTCCTTTTATTACCCATCATTTAGTTATAAATTAAGTTTATATGCTTGGATGTATTTTTTTTAACAAAGTCAGGAAAGTAAAGCTCCAAAGTGCGGAACGTGTCCTATTATTTTAACACTGGGATCAGTTAAATCCGCTTATGTCAGCAGTATTCATATTATCCCTAACGGTAATCAGCCAATTACAGCAAACTTACAGTATTAACACTGCAGGTCATTGCGATCTAAAGCAAGTCTGCCTGCAGTGTGTGTGTATGTGTGTGTGTGTGTGCTGTTAGCCTGCAGACCACCTGTGTGTGTTGATTAAAACTGGAAAATTACAATAAAATCAGAGCGTGTAATGTATAACATACTTCCATTATCTTTCCATTATCCCTGCACATTAAAAACTGTAGGAGAATAAATTCAGAAGGAAACATTTTTATGATGAAAACTATAAGAGCACAGAAATCTATGGCTGGGTCACCTGAGGGATAAGGTGTGAGCTGGAGTCGTACCTGTATGCTTCTGGCTGCTTTGTCCATTCAAATCTATGCGATGCTATCTATGCTGAAATAAAAGCAAACTTTGGTTCAAAGGTCTCTGCACAGCTGCTTATGGATCCTGTACAGTAAAGGTCAGCAGTATTATCACTGTAAACACACTGGACTGTACCATGACTAAACACAAATACTCACAAGCTTGTCCAGCGTTTCCGACAGCGTGCTGATGTTTCCCAGGCTGCGAGGACTTTTCCTATGAGACGACAGATAGGCATCATCCAGGGAACGTCAGCCAACACACTAACAAGCCATTACTGACACTGCTGTCACTGAGGAAGCACGAGGAGAAACCTGACCTCAGGTGGCACACCTCAGACGGTCAGAATGAGACGTTTTATTCAGACGATGTAAACACAAACGTTCAGTGCAACTCTTGTTGGGAAGCTTATGTTGCGCTGATGTAACGTTATGTAACGTCACCGATTCCGGTCGACTTCTTCATAATGAGGATTATGACGCATTAATTTAACACTGGTCTCAGATCAGCACAATAAAACAGCAGATTCCCACAGCTGAGGATCACATCGGTGTGTTCTCGTTAACTGGAGTTTCATTATGAGAGCATTACTGACCACTGAAGGTTCAGAAAGAACGGGTTTCTGTCACAAAGCTAACACTGAGGGCTCACTGTCGTTAGAGCTGAGCCTTCCAAATCTCAGTGCCCGAAGACTCACCTGTCTGCACAGCTGCAGAATATAAGCTTGTTAAAAGATTAACTCAGGCTGAAGGCAGCTGACATCTCCAGTCCAGCTGCTCAATTCTCTCTCCACACTATCAATCGGAGCATTTGATGTGGCACAGTTTGGTAAACTGACATGTCATTCAGTACGTACTGTGCACTCACAATAATGTTTGCTTGATAAGAACTCTCATGGCAGCGTTTGGGAACCACAGCCCTAGAGTAGAGGAGCTCTGGCAGCCTACAGGCTGATTCGGAGGCAGGAAAAAATACAAGTAAAGAATGTAATTATTTGTAATCGTGACCCCCAAACACAGGCACGTACAAAACAATGGATTCCCTCCCCAGCTGGGACCATTAAAGTGATTCCTGGAGATGAAGCTTAGTGCGCCATCTCAGCATGACTCATAAACCCACCACCTTCACTCAGGTACTGTTAAATTACTGGTATAGGAAACGGGCCTGAAAGTAAACAGGCTTTCTGGTTGGTCCAGCCTGGATCAGCTGGTTACAAAAAGGAAGGAGAAAGCGTGGACTGCCCTCACAGACACGTCTCTAAATCATGCCAGAACTTGATACAACAGCTCCTCAGTACAACAATGACACTGCTGAGAGGAAACAGGCTTTGTGACGCTTCCAGCTAAACCCAGCAAATGCGTCTCTGCTGCGTCTGTGGCATTAAACAAACTTCTGCAGCGATTTAAAGGCTAAAAATAAACATGGAACCGACACCACTGCTGCAAAACCTGTTTCAGAAAGTCTGCAGAAGGAATACGTTGGGATTATGTCAAATTCCCACACCACACACATCTAAGCCACAGGTACACGCTGAATATAAAGCCTGTTAAGCGTCTGAAGCTTGTTAAACTTGCAACTTTGTGCTGAAATCCAAACGACTGCGGGACTCTGACGCTAGCATTAGCTAACCAGGCTAGGGTGACTAATAGTCCGCTTTGTGCCGGGATGTCGCATTTTGTCGCCACAAAAACTTCACTCCCATCACAAAAGTCACACTCACCTGCTTCATATTCTTACGAGAGTTAGTCTTGGCTCACAGCGGACCTCTTTTGTTTGCCAGCGGGCGTTAGTGGCGCACCGCGGGTTTCATAGCGGCTCCGCTAACATCTGCTAACCTGTCAGCACATGCGTCAGAACTCGCTCACTTACTCGGATCAGAACTAAAGGTTAATATGAGACAGCTAGCCGAGGGTAACGTCTGATAACTGCTGTTTTTGACTTCGTTTTAAACTCTTACCTTTCCCGTCACACTCGATTCACGCAGGTCCACCTGCTTCTCGTATGCCGGAGTTTTAGATGCAGCCGGCGTTTCCGCGAGAGTGGACGATACCATCACTTCGTGGGGGTGCGAAACAATGTAGGGGCTCCCGTGCTCAGAGAAATATCAGCAAACCCTCCTTCTTTTTTACAAATATAGTTTTATAAAACACAAATTAATCTTATTTAGACGAATGATATATTGATTTAGACAACCGTTATCCAAGCGAGAATATCTGATTGTCGTGAGGTGCACCCTGTAGATCCGAAGAAGACGTGTTAGTCCTTAAAGAAATAGTCCCTTATTTGTGTTCCACATGAACTGTCGTCCATCTGTCATCCAGCTGTCACACAGGTACTAATGTCTGAAATGTTTTAGACATTCAAACTAAAACATGATCTTTTTCAGGTGAGCTTCTTTGGACGACGGATGCTGAATATGAAGCTGCCAGGCAGGAGGGAAAGAGGAAGACCTCAGAGAAGATTAATGGATGTAATGAAGGAGGACATGCAGAGGGTTGGTATGATAGAGAAGGATGCTGGGATAGGATAAGATCCACTGTGGAGAAGCCTGGAGCACGCAGTAGGTTTTCATTGAGTCTTAATGGGCCTCCAGAAAGGAAGTGACTCACCTATTCTGCAGCAGCTGGAGACCTCAGGAAGCCAGTGATGTTTATTTGCCACAGAAATAAATTATTGTAGATCCAAGTGCACTGAAGACATATTTCAGTGAAGTACTTGAGCAAATATACTAAGTTACATTCCCACTGGTCTTATCCATGCTCTCGCCCAATGGTGTTGGTGCTCCAGTCCAGTGGTGCAGGTGATGGAGCCAATCATCATGGACCTCCCCTAGTCTTAGTTTTTAAAGGGTTAGTGAGCAAAAGGCCACCTTGACTCGAGCCTGTGTGGCATTTAATGACTGTTATGTTAAACACTAGTTTTATTAATGCAAACATTAATAAAACTAGTGTTTCTGTAACTGTGCGGGTATGGAGCACAGGATTGTGACCCATACGCCATCTCTTAAAATGTAAACATTCAGTAGTTGCTGCCAGATTTCTTAAATACATTTTTAAAAAATCAATGTAATTCATAGCAACATTTTATATTTAAAGTCTCCTAAATGAAGGTAATATGAAGTGAATTTAAATGCAGATCAACTTTGTTTTTTGACACAATAAATTCACTGTTTCCTTGAGAGCAACCAACTCTACTTACAGCATCTGGGAGCAGACAGAAAACTGAACTCTGTGGTCTAATATTTGTCTTTATTTTGCCAGTAAATAAATTCACTTTTAAAAAATATTTGACCCAAGCAAAAACAAAGCAGTACTCGAAGGAAGTCCAACCATTCTCATCCCAGTTTTAATGCCAACACACACCTTTAAAGTCATTCCTTGATGTCACAGCAAACATTCAGCTGGTTTTCAGGCTGTGGCTGATTGTGTTTAGTTCAAGTTTTGTCGTCACACAAGGCTACAGTAAAGTGTGGCCCCTGTGCAGTGCAGGCCAGGCTTTCACGTGAGAAAACAAAAAGTGACCTTCAGCCTCTTCAGAGTGAAACGAGGCAACAATTAGTCTTCAGTTGCTCAGTATAACAGACGGGCCTTTCGGAGCGGTGACGCCCTCATATTTACCTTTGAAGGCCCCGTCTCCTCTGCTGCTCCTCAGCCACGGCACTGATGAATTAGCCGTGTTTTTGCAGTTGGTTTTGACTTTTCTGGAACATGTTGATGAAATAAAATCCAAGTTTATAAAAAAATTAATTAGTTTCAACATTTGTTGTCTTTGTATTTAAATAAAAGGTGTAAATTGTTTGCAGTCTTGTTTTATTTAAAGTTCACAGTCTTTTTGGGAGAGACGGAAGTGAATTAACTCAGGAATTATTAGAATATTTTTATTACTTTATTGTTAGGCTCTGTTAGAGAGGCTTTGTATGATTCAAAATTCAAACTAAGACTGGGCCTCAGTGCAGTCCTTCAGTTTGACTGAAACAAGCTTTTAGCCCCTCCCATTTTGAGCCAGCTTTCTTCTGACTGGGTGCTTGAGCAGCAAGTGGGCAGGGGTTCTGTGCCCATATTAGGATATTGCCTCTCGCTTACATCAGATCGATCCAAGAGTTAAAAAAAAGAAAAAAACTGAAACGGCATTTAAAGCAGACTTTGATTATTCGAAGCTCTGGCCTGAGTGGATACATTTATGACCTCAGATGTGTATTCATATTTGCTGCTGCTGTTACTTTCAATCTTAAAAGTGTTTCCTAACATGCATTGACCCCTCTGTGTGATACGCAAAAAGTTGGGAAAGTTGGGTGGAAATATGTTTTTAGATACCAAGGATAAGGATGGATGGATGGAGGTAATTTCCCAGCCACCACACTGAGGTTCTGCAGTGATCTTCAGCTAACACAACTACACCAGAAAGATTTACTGCTGCAGAAGCCCAGAGGATGCGATTTACTGCCCAAACTGACAGCTCAGTTGATGGAGCAATGAGCCCAGTGAACTCCTTGTATAAAATGACAGAACCATAATTAACAGAACATTTTACATCTGCCATCATGTGCCGCCTCAAACTGGCACCGAGGCTTCGAGCCGTCGAGAACCCCGGATGAAGAAAGGCCGTCAAAGTTACTATAATCCAGTGTCTGGGACTGCCTGAACCTGTACTGACCTGATGAAAACTTCTGAACTTGAGGAAAAGTCAGATATTATCATCCAGATTAATCGTCTGGTCGGCGTGAACATCTGTGTATTCATTTAAAGCCCAGCTGGACACTTTGACAGACTTCAGATTGTTTCAACAGATTTACAAACTTGAATTTCTAAAGCAGAGCTTTCCATAAGCTGTCAGCATTTCTGAATATCAACTGAATAAAAGTGATTTCAAACTCGATCAGAAAAAAATCTTATCAAGAGGGCTTAATAAAGGAGGGACACTCCCCAAATTATTTAATCTCCTGTGTCCAGTTGTTGAGATAACAATGAAGTTAGCTGTATGAGGATATGTGGACGTACAGGCATAAAACCTGTGACTGTAGACTCGTACACTCAACTCACGAGAAAAATGGATCATTTCTTATTCTAGCAGAGCAGCAGCAACAAATCAGTGAGAACAGATTTGAACGGATTAAATCTGAAACAGCATTAAAAAAAAAAAGAGTTGGGGTGGAGGTGGGTTGCAAAGCAGCTTGCAGATGACCTGTGGGCAGGTGGTTCAAGATTAGATGCCAATTAGTGTAAGAAAGGTATCAGGATTAGGTGAATCGAGGCCAGCTGATTTCTGGGGATTGGAGCCCAGTTTGACGTCACTGTCCGAGTTAATATGACACCTCATTTTTGCACTGTGACAGATTACTGTCGGTTTAACTCCTTGAATCTGACAGAAACACACACGGATGAGACTGAATGTAAAGAAATCCCTTTTTCAACTCTCTTTCTCAGCACAGATCCCACAAAGAACGAACTTGTTAAAGACCTCCAGTGTTCTCAAATGTGTTACAATACAAACAGGGTATCATCTGCAAAAAAAAAAGAAACAAAACAAAGTGAGCCAGGCCTGTGCATAGAGAATAAAACTGCATATAATATGATTGACATTTGTTTCATCTCAGGTGAAACAAGGCAGACGGCCTCGCGGCATTCAGAAGAATTTACAATAATCAGAAAACTGGCTTTTCTTTTCTTTTTTGCATGTTAGTGTGTAAATCGTATATTGGATCATCCTGAACACCACGGTGCAGTAACAAACTTAGAAGGTGCTTCAACCAAGCAGTTGAATCTTTATGTGAAATAAATTTGAACATTTTCTTTTCTTAGGCTGAAACAGGAGAGCGCGGCACTAAGTCAGTACTGTTTGCATCAGTACTGCGACAGCAACAGACATCTTTGCAAAAAGAAGACAAGAAAAAAAACCAAACAAACGTAACATTCCTCATAAACAGAATAAATATACTAAAAAAAAAAAAAGTCACCCCTGCACATTCACTA
>VUQJ01002698.1:3777-16251 GCA_015108635.1 Andinoacara biseriatus | reverse complement strand
CTTTGAGTGTCATGTCTCTCTTTAATTTAGATCAAAAACGCACGTGAAAATGTCACCATTAATTAAGTATTGTGAAACACCACAGTCAGCTGATAAGAATCAGGATTTCAGGTGAGGTCCTAATTATATAACCTTTGAAAGTCATCGTGGTAAATGAACGGGTTCTTATATTGCATTTTTCTACTCTACATGAGCACTCAAAGCACTCTTTATGCAGCATGTCTCATTCACCCATTCATACAAGCACTTTCTACAAGTGCTTTCTGCCTAACATTCACACACACACACAGTCACACTCTGATCAGCGTTTGGTATCTTGCCCAAGGATAATTTGGCATGCAAACTGCAGCTTCCACCAACCTTCCAGTTAAAAGATGACCTGCTCTCCCTCCTGATCCACCTCGAGTCAAATTTTGGTCACGAGTTTATTCAGGAAAAAAAATCTCTTGAACAGTTTTTAGGTTTTATAAAATTATTTTCAGTCAAAATTTATAAATACTACATTTTACGTATTCAACAATGGCTTTTAATTACACATACAGAAATGTAAGTGTAGTATACTGTTATTAAGTACTAATTAGTATGTATCTGCATCCATGCACTTTATTGATGCAGCTTGGCTGCAGAACAATATATATATAATATATTCGCCAATTCTGTTTTGTATTCTGCCTTGACGGCAAAATGATTTCATAAAGGGAACAAAGATCAGAGTTCATTCAACTTCTGGTTACACAAAAGTATTACAATAATACAAAGGATTAAAAAAGAAAAGAGAAAAGCAAAGAAAAACTTACCATTTGAGTGCTCTTAGCTAGATTTCTATTTGTGTGCAGAGTGTATCTGACAGTGCCTGTGACAGGTCTTTAAGTTGATCTGAGCATTGTTTCATGCCGAGCCGTGTGCCTGGAATTGCAATGCTTCACTCAGCCATTAAGGGCTCAAATTGTCTGTGCACAAGCTCACCTCCAAATACACATTGTGCAGTGCATAACAACAGTGACACTGGCAAGGGAAAAAAGGGACATGAATTCATTAAGTGTTGCAAGGTCATTTGGAATCAGAATTACATCAGAAACTCCATGGACTAAATATTTTAAAGATAATTTCCTGCACTTATAAACACAGTTTGCTGGTAGTGAGCTGTTTTCCTTGTGTCATCAAACATGACTGCTGATTTTGAATCTCTTTGAAGAGTACAGGCCTGCCGGAAGCATCTGCAGAGAGATTTGGGATTGGCAAAGCACAGAGCTGGATCTTCCTGTTCGACTGGAATTATGGAAGCTACGATGAGAGTGTGTTGCAGCCAGGCTGACTCTATTAGGAAAGAATACAATAAATTTGAGGGTCTTTAGTAGGATAAAGAAACCGAGAGTAAACGGTCATGTTATCATTGCACAAGATGATGCAAACTTGAGTTGGAGTTCAGCTGAAAGTGAAAGTTCATGGAGTCATCAAAAGCTTAAAGTAGGAAAACTGTGGTTTGAATAAACGTCCAGGGCGTGCAGCTGTGTTTGCTTAGAAAAATGATGGACAGCAGTTCATAAACTGTGAATATGCAGAATCCAGTAAAAAAAATAGTAAAAAAAGTGTCAGTAAAGGAAAATCATCCATAAAAGATAAAAGTACTTTCCCTTGAATATCTGGAAAGTATGTGAAAAAGATTTAGCATAAAGTTTTAGAGTCAGCGCAATAACTAGTCCTAAGGAATGTTAAAATTAGGACAGTCAGTATATATAAAGAATGATTTTATTTAAAAAAAAAAACATTATGATATAGTAATGAAATTGTTGAGCACTGTGTTTGAAACAGCCTGGAATTGTATACCTAAAATGCGGAAAGAGTTTCTGTCATTGGAATGATTGATTTAGCTTCCAGTAGCTCTTCTTTGCTTCTCTAGTAGATGAGTGTCTTCACCTTTAGCTGGCCTTGCAATTGCTTGGGTTGTATGCAAATAGTTTTTTAAAGAAACTGTAACATTGTCTCTGTTAATCTCTTATGCCCTCTTATTGGTGTTAGTATTTTAAAAAAAAAACTTATCTGAGCTCTCTGTTTTCCATCATTTTTGTTAATTCCTGCTTTTTGTGTCTTTGCAGAAACACTGCTTAAACCATCTGCCTTCTAAAATCGAACCAATTAACACTGTAGCAGCAACTGATGAGACTGCAATGCACAGGCAGGCATATGCTGTAAAGAAAAAATGTTAGGGGATGCCAGGTACTGTAGGGAAGCACATGGGCTGAGGGAGTTAAATAAATAAATACATCAAGCACATGCCTGCAAGCTACATTAGACAATCAGCGTAAGCCCAGTGCTACACTCTCATGGCATAATCTTCCCTTCAACCTCTATCAAACGTACGCTTTTGATTGCAGAAATGAACGCAGGTCAGCTGCATTCTCCTTTAGGCTGCTGTTCCCCACTTCCCGCTGTGCAGAACCTTGTGCCATTCGTGCAGCATGTCATTATCTGCATTTCCTACAGAAAACAGAATCACCGGCAGGTTTTCATGGTTTACCTCCATTTGTTCTGTAACCGAGCAAGCTTTAGAAAACACAAAGTTAATGCTCACAGTTGAAAGGTATTTATTTATTTGTCTGCATGTTAATCAAAGCTGATATTCAGATACATACAAAAAAAAAATTTCCAGGTCTGAAAGTGTTACACAGAATTAATATTCAAATAGTGGTAATATATCCCCACTGCAAGATAAAGTGAATTTTGCTGATGTATGGTCTAAAGAAGAACAGTTAGCAAATCCATTTGAGAACTATATCTCAAAGCTTCTTGGAAGTATATTATTGTAGCACGCTGTAACTAGGTCAAGAGAATTTAAATTAATTCAGCTGTAAACTTTTGAGGAGATTGCAAACAAACCCTTTCTACATAAGAACAAAAATAGAATATTAGCCATGTGCAGAAACAGGAGTCTGTCTGTCTAGTACATACCTGCAAGAGTAGAAGAAGGGTCACTGTAACTTGTCATCACTGAACAGGTGATGGCCATTAAAAACTCCTGCCTGTCAAGTTCCTCTCCGCTCTTTCTCCAAATGTGGTGAAGGTGTTGTTGATGGTTGAGCAAAAAGGTTTCCAGTAGAGTAGAAATAGAAATGGACAAGTTTTCCCACTGTGCACGGACTTTGCCTAATTCACCAGTAAGGCCTTTATCTTAATTAGACTTCTCAACAATGGATGTCCCAGTGGTGTGAATCATATCTCTGTCACTTTTTCTGTTTCGCTGTATTAAAAAAAAAATATATATATATATAATATCTAATTGTTTTATTGACAGAAACAAAAAAGGGAATCAAACAAATTTTAATTTTAAAAAAGAGCTTGTGGTCTAATTTTTTTTCCCCCGGCAATGTTCATTTATGACATAAAGAAATATCCTCTGTCTGAACCTGTATTGATATTGGTGTCTCCTCTAATCTCAGGCAGCTGATTGATTCCAGTCACCAGTTTCAACTGCAGCTACCCTCCAAACTCTTCAGGTTCCCTTTATTTACACCTTCAGCCAGCTAGCCAACCAGTCAATCAGTGTGTAGGATAGGAAGCAGGGCACACAACATTTTCTGGTTGAACAACATGTTTCCTTGAAATGGAAACCTTTGAAGGAAATATATGTGCAATAGTGGGCAACAGGCTTTGAAGTGCATTTGGTCTCATTTGACGAGTGTGTCAGAAGTGGCACCATATCAGTATTAAAGCGGCATTGCGCACGATGAATGAGCCGCCATAGGTGCAATGCCTGGGTAACATCAGGGTGCTCAAAGTGCTACAGTTTTTCTTTAACTCTCATCCCACCAACTGGGGTCCATGCAGACTTATACATGCTTTTTTTTAAATCATTTCAATTGTTTGACTTTGTCAATCAGCTTGTTCCAAATTATTTTATTAATCACTATTTTCTTTCTGTGGTTTGATTAGTGAGTTTAAAAAATACAAATGCTTTGGGGTCCCCAGAGGACCCCAGTCAAATGAAAAGGAAAGCTGAGACTGCTACATTGCAAGGCCCATTTCAAGCAGCAATGATCCTCCTGGGAGTGAGGAAAATTGCACCTTCTGACATTACTGTCTGACACTTGGCAGGAAAATCTACTCAAAGAAACTTTTGAGTAGATTTTTACTTTTTCCTCCCGAAACACTGACAGGAGGACAGCAACTGTCTGAGCAAAGCATGAGGAAAATTGTGTGCTATAACTGCCTGTAGTTTGTATGTAGGTTTGGTTGTTTTTAGTTGCTCAAATTACAGGTTGATCTGCGTTCATATGGTCCCCTATGGCCATTAGCTCTGGTTGATGACCAAATGAATGAGGTCACAAATATAAGATGTGGAAATGAGCTTCCTCCAAATGGTGTCTTGGCTCAATCTTGGACATGGGTTGAGAAGAACTACAAACTACCCCTCAACATCAAAAGTAGCCAGTGGAGGTGATTCAACATGTGAATAGGATGCCCTCTGGGTCCTTGGTGATGTATTTCTGACATTCCCCACTGGGAGGAGGTCCTGAAGCGCACCCAGGACATGCTGATGAGATTACATCACTGGGCTGGCTGGTTGTTTATTTCAGTTATTTTATAAGCTACTTTGAGTTGCTCCTTTACACACAGAGTGGCTATCGCTGCATGTTTGATTGGGCAGATTTTTTTTATTTTCTGCTACATCCCCAAAAGGTATTTCTGTCTCCTCTCTGGATCAATTTGAGGATTTTTCGCTTGTTTGGTGATTTTACATCAAAATGACCCTGATTATTTTTTATCATATAAATGAACCACAAATAATGTTTACTTAAAATTGCTGAAAACTAGTGTTTAATCAGTACAGTTTTTGTTCCTTTTGAGAATGTTATGCTGTCCTTAGCATCCCCCTCTGTCACATCAACCCTCTGCATATACTCATTCACTACAGCCATGAATCTTTTCTATAGCCTTCCTCTTTTCTTCCTGCCTGGCAGCTCCATCTTCAGCATCCTTTGTCCAATATAAAAAATAAAAAACAAATTTACAAAAGTAAATGATTTAAAGGGCTTAAAATCCTCTTACTTATATTTCTTCATTGATGGGAAGAAAGGAGTTTCATGTTTTCATGTTAAACCAGAGTTTCCCATACACCTATTCATAATATTTCAATAGTTGTCAAATTTCATTGAAAAAAGGTGCGTTGTAGAAACAAACATGGTGGGTTTATTGATTGCAGATCACGTTGCTTTTGTCTCTAGAGCAAAACACTGAAAGTGTTTTGAAATAAAGTTCACCTCTTTCAGTAATCCTCACAGAATAGCAATATTTTGTTCTCTCACACAAACGTTAACATTCATAACCACTTTCTGAAAGGTACACACTGTAGCAGGTTGATTTTTATATACTGGTAACCAGAATCTTTCATCTTTTTTCAGCATCTCTTAAGTCCCCGTGTAGCTTAATGTCTTTACTATGATTCAGACCAGCAGTGATGAGATTGTAGAGTCTTTAATAAAGTGTTCTAATGGAATACATTATGTTGTCTGTTAAATTAGCACACACCATGTGCCAGGTGCAGGTTCATGGGTAAATGAAGGACTCATTAAGAGGTGCCAATAGCTCACATTATATGTTAACCTTCAGGTGTAATGGCATTGTTTTTTCTAGTAATGGAATACACATATAACATTTGGAAGAGCAAAATCACCCATTAGTGTTTAACATGACGTAACAAGGGAGCATAATAATTAATGTGAAACGCATGCTCTGTGTGATGTGGGGAAAAGCCTGGCTCATGTCATTTGCTCTCCACCACATGGACACACAAGCAATTCTTGTGGGTGCGGCGTTTGTGACCTTGCCTGAAAGACATTTCCTATGCTCATGCACACTTCTAATTGTCAATCAGTGAGCTAAATCATAGTTTTTGGTCACTTTACTGCCATGGAAAATGCCGTTAGATCACCTCACTGAGGCCCCAGTCACACAGGCCTAGAATCTCCTGGATAACACTGGTTGCTAGGGGAGAATGAGCATCCTCCAATCAGCTGGATGGTGTTGCTGGAGGTTGTTGGCAGTCAGTGCAAAATTGACTGCTAAAGATCCAGTCATGCAGGCCTAAAGACTGTTCAGTGACCCCCTGATAACCACAGGTCTCTGGAAAATGTGTATTCCTCAACCAATTGGTGAGTGGCTGCGGGTACAGATATCTGGTGCTGCACCACAAGCCTCCCTGCAATTGCTATGGTTGTTAGTAAATAGCCATAATTGTTTGTAGCTTGGAAGATACAGACTTGTCTGCAAACACTTGTCAACTAGTTGCTAAGCGGCAGTGAAACTGTGAAGAGTGCGACACGAACCAGAAACGGAGACCATTCACCTTCAGCGCATTGTGTTGTGCCTTGTTCAACGTCTTGTGCCTTTTGAAACCTGTTGGGTTCAGTGCTATGGCACAACTTTTACTTTGAAGGCAAATATTCTGTGTTTCTCTGATTTTCAAATTTCACAACAGCTTGGTGGTTGGTTAATGAGTGTTTGAAGACAAGTTGTCATTTTTCATGGAAACTACAGTCGACCGGCAATCTACTGGCAACCAAAGTAATGGCAAAGAGTTTTTTGGTGCAGTGTTCATTTTATGACCAATTTCACCCAGTGATAACCAGCAACCTCACCAACAGGTCAAGGAATGCACATCTTTCCCTGGTGCCAAGGGCTCATCAATTAGTGCCCAGGCCTGTGTGACTGAAGCCTAAAAAACAGTGAAGTCTCTGCCAGAAATCAAATTTGGCAGTGTTTCCATTTATGCTGTGGAGAATGCTTTCCCTTACAATGCTGGCAAGATGAAACTTAATGAAAATGCAGACATTTGTATGTATTTTAAAGGCCCCATCAATAATGCTGTTGCTTGAGATGTGAAGTAGAAAAACTTCTTTGTGAAAGAAAGGCTGAAAGTTAATTAGCTAATGTTAGCAAGCTATCTATCTTGATCCATCAGTCTTTGGGTTGTTTGTCAGCATTCGGGGCAGTAGTGATGAGGCAGTAATGTTTTTAAATGCTGTGTGACATAAATCGAATCTGACCTTATTTCCAGTGTTAATTTAAACGACCCATCATTGGAAACCCGAGAATCTGTGGAGGAGCGGTTGCTGCAATTTGTGCTTATATTACAGGATTCAAAAAGTGTATTTGCATGAAGTGCTACACACTTTGCTAGTAGTTGTGAAAAAACTGGGTAGCTCGCCATTATGACATGTGATTTAACAACAGTCTGGCTTTTTGCTTAGCCTGGTTAGCATAACAAGAAGACAGCCTTCTTTCGCAAAAATGTTGCAGATCCTGTATATATGTGTTACATTTAATTTGTTACATATCATGGGTAAAGATAGGGTGGGGCCATTTGATGAAGTTGACTGGAAATGCTCATGTGTTAAACAAAAACCAACAAACAAACAAAAACTATAACACAATAAAACTTTTTAAGGTATTCAGTCCATGCATCATAATCAGCATGGTATAGATAATCAAGGTTTCTGTTTTCAGCAGCTGTGTGTGTAATAGATGTTGAATTCTAGTCTTTTGATAATGATGACTGTGTAAAATCAGATTAGTTTTTGGCACATCATTAGACTCTGAAAAGTTTAATTTATAAGGGTTAAGTAAAAACTGCCAAAACGCAGGACAAGCACAAATGGTATGTTCGGCCCCATGCAAAATGGATTTTATGGTTGCTGGAAATGGAAATTTTAAAATAAATGTCTACTGCACCTGATTTATCTTTCCTGTGGGTGAGGAAATTGCATCTGAGAATTATTATTTGGAAAGCACAGGCAAAGTCCTTTTTGGGACACATACAGAAACCATCAAGGTCCACAAACTGAAGGAAACAGAGAAACAATCAGAAGAAAGTGCCCTCCGTCAGTTTCAAGTAACAGTTCAGATAATGAAAACCTTTCAGTGGCAAGAATAAGGAGCGCATACTTTTAAGGTCACTTTAAGGGAGCTCTCCTTTTGGCACCACAGCAACACAAGATAAAAGGGGAGTAATGCATAAGCATTAGTAGTTTGTATTCAGAGTGCTGTTAAAACATTCACAGAACATGCATTGTTAAGTAGTGCCAGGCAAATTGTAGACGCTACAATTGTGCTTTGGTCCCATTCGATGAAAGGTTGAACACTCGCAATATACTACCACTGATACTTTTAATTGTTTAGGAAGACTTTAATAGGTGTTTATAATGGAATGGTGTAGAAGAGAAATTAGTTTTTTTTTTTCTTTTCTTTTTAATGAACACCTCTAGTTGTTTGTTAAAATTTAATCATTAAGTGTGCTAATTAAAAGAACTAATACACTAATGCAATGGATTAGTTCTTGCTTCTTTTTTTTTTCAATATAAAATAGCATACATTAATATATTATGTGATTTGATATTTAACACATTTGGTTTTTTTTATTACATAACACTTTGTAATATAATTATCTACATGAAACTGCAAACTCAATTATTTATTTATTTATTCTTTTGGCCTTTAATCAGTCTTTACGCACGTGCTCTTGATTAAAAAAAAAACAAAAAACTCTTGATATATTTGAGCTTCATGAGGATCCACTGTTATGGAGAAGATGGAGGCATCGGAGTGCTCTGTGTTCTTTCTCAGCCAAGAAAGAGTCAATTGTTTTCAGAGATCAATGAAATTCAACAGATGCCTGATTAGTTTGCCAACAAGGTGCTATTAAGTTAGTGAGACAAAATAAGATTAGTTTCCCTGTGTCTCTAACACTTGGCAGCCTTAATCACAATGACAAATTCAAGAAAGTTGCAACTATTGGCAGTCCTTGAAGCACTTCACTTCTGGGCAGCTGTTTTTGGGGCAGCTCCAAAACACGTCTAAAGAAGTCACCGTGTGACAGTAAAGGATTTGTTCCTGCTGTGTCCTGTGTGTGTGATCAGTCTTTTTTTTTTTTTTATTGTTTGTTTTGTTTTCTTGCTTTGGAAGACGGCCTCTGAATTTCTATCACATGATTGACGTTTTATTTTGGAGAAAACTCTCAGACTCTTTAGAATAGGATACAGTGAGTAAGAATTATGTCACTTTCTCATTTGTCTCTGATGTTCCAAGCTGTCCTGCCACTGTTGACTGCTTTTGTAAGATTGATGCATGATTCCAATGAAGTTATTTACAACTTTTAAGTGGCATCAAATGAATATGGCTCACAATTATAATATAACGTCGTGTGTGTGTGGCATATGCTGGTTGAACTGGTTGCCTTGGATTCTCAATAAATGAGCATCACTGTCACCTTCAGAAGCCCCGTACTACATCACATCTCTGCTGTGCTTCATGGCGGGTAGGGCTGGGTGATATGGACCAAAAATAATATCGCTCTATATTTTAGCTGAATGGCTTCCCAAAACGTATTTTAAAAAAAGGCACTTCAGAGTCAAAGCTACATTTACATTCAGCTGTAGATATACATGAAAAATTGCTCAAAAATAAACTATTGGCAAACTATTGGCATTGGAGCTACAAGTATGATTGTAACACAACCTATTGATATAAACAATATTGTCTCATTTTATATCGCGTATGAAAATATATCGATATTTTTTAAAAATCGATATATCGCCCAGCCCTAATGGTGGGACCCACACATAAAGGTATGAGCAGTTTGTCTTTCCAGTTTAGCTGGAGCCTATCCCAGCTGCACGTGTTGCTCCACAGTTCTGATGTCTTCAGGTTTGTTTTATCACCTTGTAAAAAATGAAAAATCAAGTAAAATTTTTGGATGATTTGGTGTGTTCACATTTTGGACCTGCACTGTATGATTTAAGTAGGTAAGGTTTATGAATGTACAATAAAAGCTCTAGAAGTAGCACGCTCTAATTTCAAGATTCAGTAGTCAGTGGAGTATTTGGCCCTCCGTGGATGCCAGTATGTAAAAAGGATCAAACTGGAAATGTTAGCGAAAGAAGCAGAAAGCCACCAGCACGTAACGAGCACGCTTGGTATACACACTGTATTTAGTAAGCAGAAACTTAGCATAGCAGCAGATTAAAGATTTATATCAACATATGAACAATCAAATTATTACAGAAAATAAAACTTTGTTCAAGAAAAATAATGTACAAATAAATTAAAGCCCTCCAAAATAAAAGTAAATCCATCCATTTCTTATTCAGAACTGTGAACAAAGCCCTGTAATATGTGACTTTTCCGTGGCATTCATGAAATTGTCCTCAGAGGATTGAATGTCAGAGCTGTGTCACTGGCTTCAACATATTCATTTGCATTCTTGGGTCATGGCTTCTGCATCACTGATTGAATAGGACCAAAAACCCTCCTTAAATGTCAACATCTGATGATTTGGCTCCCTCATTTCTGAGCCGCTATCACAGCTCTGGAAAAAAAAAAAAACTGTCAAAATGATTCATGGGCTGTTAAAGTCACATGAAGATGCTGCGATCAAACTACATTATCAGCATGTTGAGGCAGAGCGGCTAATTATTCATTTTTGTGATTCTAAATGGTAGTTTGCAGGGGTTTAGCAAATGCTAACAAGAGCCAATCTGCTCATCAGCTGTCACCGGTAATGTGCTGCTTTTACTTATATACTGTATGGGCTTCCTTACTCTGTCCTCTTGCTCTGACAAAGAGAAAACAGTTTCAGGGTTGCAAAACAGGTCCCTGATGTCTTTATCTTAACACTAATTCACCATGTCCTTCACATTCTACATCTTTTCTCCCTGCAGGCTGTTTGTTATTCTCCTCATGTAAGTCTCTCCTCATCTGTTTCAGTCTCTCTTCTCCGGAAGCATGCTTCGACCCCATCCACCCATTCCTACCGCAATCTGTCCCCTTTTCTTGGCTGTCGTTGGCCCAAGGTCTCATTTTTATTTCAAGGTGGATGTTCTAATAAAGCCGTCTCCATTCAATATAAATAATGCGTATATATTTTTTTTATTTTATCAGTTTAAATTTAGAGGAAATGTCTCATTTAGGTGTACTCCATATTTAACATTTGTCTATATATATATATATATAGACATATTTAAAGACAGTGGTCTGCAGAAACAAATACAGGTGAAAACAAATATAGTTTAAATTCTACTGTAAGCTGAATAATGATGCAATCTTAAAAGCAACGTTGGTAAAGATCAAGCTGGTGATTAAAAGGCAATAAGATGGATTCAGTCTGCTGTCAGTTTGGGATTGAATGGCATCCAGCTGGCATTTACAGTGCTGTGAAAAAGTATTTGCCCTCTTCCTGATTTCTTTTTTTTTTTTTGCATATTTGTGACATTTACACATTTTAATATTAGACAAAGACACCTGAGTGAATACAAAATGCATTTTTTAAATGATTTCCTTTATTAAGGGGGCAAATAAAACATAGCCAAACCCACCTGGTCCTATGTGAAATAGCAATTTCCCCCTAAGCTTAATAACTTGTTGCCACCCTTGGCAGCAAGAACTGCAATCAAGTGTTTGTTATAACTGGCGATGAGTCTTTCACGTTGCTGTGGAGGAATTTTGGCTCACTCTTCTTTGCAGAATTGTTGAAGGTGTTTTGAGCATGAACGGCCTGTTTAAGGTCATAAATCTCATTTGGATTTAAGTCCGGACTTTAAGAGGTGGATTTGTTGGTAGGTCTTGGATCTCTGTTCCAAGTGTGCATCTGATGGCTGGACTTTCTCCTTCAGGATTTTCTGATAAAGAGCAAAATTTCTTGTCCCGTCAATTATCACAATTGTTCAGATCCTGAAGCAGCAACGCAGCACAAGACCATCATTCAACCTCCACCATATTTGACTGTTGGTATGTTGTTCATTTTATGAAATGTTGTGTTAGTTTTATACCAGATATAACAGGACGCAAACCTTCCAAAAAGTTCAACTTTTGTCTCATCAATCCACAGAATATTTTCCCAAAAGTCTTGGGGATTGTCAAGATGATTTCTGGCAATTGTGACACGGGTTTGTGTTCTTGTTGGTCTGCGGTGGTTTTCTCCTTGGAACGCTCCACTGAATGCCGTTTTTGCCCAGTCTGTTTCTTATTCTTGAATCATGAACACTGAGTCTAACTGAGGCAAGTGTGACCTGCAGTTCTTTAGATGTTGTTCTGGGTTCTTTTGTGACCTCCTGAATGAGTCGTTGATGTCTTCTTGGAGTAATTTTGGTAGGCCGGCCACTCCTGGGAAGGTTCACCACTGTTCCAAGTTTGTTTGTTTTTTCCATTTGTGGACGACAGCTCCAATGGTTCACTGGTGATTTAAGCCTTATAATGGGTTTTCTAACCATTCCCAGACTAATAGATGTCAGAGACTTAAGTTTCTTTAGATCAGGGCATGATGTGTTGCTTTATGAGATCTTTAAGCCTCCTTTATCAGACACGTTCTATTTAAGTGATTCTTTTGTTAAACAGATCTGGCAGTAATCAGGCATGGGTGCAGAAAGTGAAATTATACTCAGTTTTCCAAAAAAAATATGGTTAATAAAATGTAATTCATGATTT
>VUQJ01002693.1:0-10792 GCA_015108635.1 Andinoacara biseriatus | reverse complement strand
TTATTTGCCCATATGAGAACAATACAGTTTGACTTAACATGGCACTAAATCTCACATGTCATGCTCCAGGTGATCTGCTAGGAGGTTCATTAAGAACACAGACAGAATCAGGCCAACTACTTTGCAACAAATGACCAAAAAATGTCTATCGGCTGAAGGAATCCAGCTGGTTTGATAGTTTTCCAAATATACTACCAGCAAGTGTGCGGTGGAAAATATTTTGGGCGTCCTACCTCTAAAATTTTACAAACACGATTGTCGCTTTCAAAACCACCATGGAGGTCAGTCCAATATCTAAGTTATTTTGTGCCGTGTGACTATTCTCCTGCAAGAAAACTATTAAAATAAAGATAATAAGACAAAATTGAAAAGCAAACTTTACCGCTCTGTAAGGTCTTATAGCATTGGCCTATGACTCCAAGCACTAAGAGGTATTCCAGAGGAAACTAGCTTATAATCACATGTACTAAAACTCATCTCCTCAAAATAGATTTAACTGCTTTATACAACTGACTTTGCTCTGGTTCGGGTTATGCCTGCTGAAGTCTTTTTGTCCGCTTGCAAGGTGCATTTTTGTTCCCACAGCTGGAGTTCCTGCTGCGTTTTTGGAAACCCTGCATGCGCTCAAGCTTTGGCTTGTGAGCTCAGCAGCCCTCTGCCTTTCAGAACATTTGCCTCTGAAATGCAAAATAGCCTCTGTGGCATTTTGAAGAAGTTTGTAGTGCACTTTGAATTACCTTTTTGGAATGTTTTTCACTTCATTTTTGAGTGATTTTGTGCACAATTCATACGACTTTGGATATCTTTGGCAATCTTAATAGTGAATATTCAGGTTTTAAAGGAACATAGCATTAAGTAGATCATTTAGGTTATGTTGGCATCAGATGCTTCATTTATGCATGACATTTTTTTTGATCATTCACCAGTTAATTGGTGACTTCAGGTGACTAGTAACTTGCGTTCATGTAACTATCTATTAGTGACAAGTATCATGGATGTGTTGTTTGATTGGAATGCTTGAGGGCTTCTTTAGAGAACAGAGATTTCTGCCTAATGACATCATTTGGAAGAACTGAACACGATTTATTGAGATACAGAATTAAATTAATATTATTGCTATTCGGCGATTCTGAATGCCCCGTGATAGCAGAAGAGTCCCACGCAATAATGCAGGCAGATAAGTGATTAATCTTCTTGATTACAGATTTACGTAACACATCAGCTTCATAATAATGGGAGACTAAATAAATACTCTATTATTCTTCCAAAAGCTCAAAGAAATCAAGCAACCTCCTGTTTAATAAGTGTATTTCCTATAATTAGAGTGATTACTACATTGGTGGCACTTTTGTTGCACAGTAAAAATGTAATCATACTCAACCATTCTATAGTTGACTTCCTTAATTTCACGGGAATAATTGTTTCCCTTGTGGATGTTATGAGAAATCTCACAGTACTTTTTTCCTATGGTGCTGTAGGTACTGCAGGTACCATAGATGGAGTGGGTAATGAAGATAGTGGCATTGGCAATTGTAGATTTTTTGCTTGAGTCTGTTGACCAGAAAATAGACAAATGGTGTCAAAGAAACGAGGAAATGCCTCAAACTTATCTAGCCAGCTCAAAGGCAGACATTTGGATTGGTTGACAGAATTCAAAGTGGAAAAGTCAAAGTGTTCATCTTGTTTGGGGCTTACAGCCAGTGCATCTCTTTAGGCAGTGCTCCACACAAAAACCTCACAAAAGTGAATGTTATCTTGCTGAAGCTCATTCCTGTTCAGTCTGTGAAAAGATGAGTGTGTTTGAATGTTGTGTGTTTCGGATATAATGTGCCTTTTATGCCAAGAGTTGTGGAAGTTTTATGTTGGCTCGCACTTCATAGTTTTGCACTACAGCTATCTACCCGGGTGTAATGAAGCAATAAAACTTGAAAAAGGGGAGTGGATACTTTTACTTTTAAGTACATAGGTTAGGTTTTTATACTTAGCCCTCAGAGGGTTAACCCAGATTGTAGAAGCCATCCAGCAAAAAAACCCCACAGATGTTATCTGAAATTAAATATTAATCATGCTGCAACAACTATAGTTTATACATCAAAAACAAAATAAGATTAATACTCCTGTTGCCAGTGGGAAAAGGAAAGCCAAACCGTAAAAGCAATTTTATTTACTTTCATTCTGAGTCAGAGAAGGACTTGGCTGGGTGATGTTCAGCTGCTCATTCAGTGTTGCTTTGAAGCCACTCGATGCCTCGGAGAAGTGTGTGGCCTGAGTGACCCAACGTCGCCTTGTGTGTTGCACTGGCTGTAAAAGCAGAAGACAGCACCAACGCCCTGGAACTAACATGTTTCACTGTGCCAGCTAAATGCGTCTGAATCCCCATACCCACCCCACTCACTTAGCTTGAGTCCAACTGTGCTCTCAGTCCAACGGGTCTGTGGAGCAGAAGGAAATTTGAAATCGCAGTGTAAAACCTTAATCAAATATTGACTAAGCATCTCGTGTGAAAATATTATGCTTATCTCCGCTCCGTGTATTTATTCTTAGATTCTTCTAGATTAGCTTGATTGACCCTTCAGAATAACCCTTGTTTATGTTATGCTAGGATCTGGAGCTCCTCAGAACATCGTCTGCTTCAAACAAGGCTTTTTAGCCCCTCTCCCTGTACAACCCTCAAACCTTTAAGGTAGCTTTGTCCCTGATTGGCTCCCCCTTGCAAAGAGATGAACTGGATAGCAAAGAACTCTATGATATCATATGAATTCACGGAGAAATTTGAGCAGCCTGACTGAAACCTTAGCTTCTAACTCTCGGGGATTACTTGCACATGTGCCGACTTCATTATTAGAAACTTTGATCATGTGTAATATAAGTATCTACCATCATAATAACCTATGTATTCTGGGAAAATAAGGTACAATTTAACCCAATTCAATCTCACTTTTGAATTTTGACACATTTTACTATTGATTGATACTGATTGAACTGACGTCTGCACCTCAGATATTTAGGTGCTGGTGGTTGGTAGGATTACAGCATATTTAATTTTCATGCCAGAGACTGCCTTGCATTTTTTTTAACTTCAGCTTTTCAAAAAATGTTCCCATCCAGTCCTGAATAAAAACACAGATATTCAAAAATGTTGCCATCCAAGGTGAGCCAGGGCTTATAATGTCATTAAGGGCCTGTTCGTCCCTTCAGTGAAGAATTGACTCAAAATCTTCAGGAATAGTTGTGACATTTTTTTTTTTTTTTGCTTTTGCAAAGGATTGCCACTTTAACAGGAGCTTATTCTGAAAAGTTAAATAGACAGTTTATTATTTTAAAGAGGATGATTATGCTGTATTTTTTTTCCTTCTCGTGTTTGTTATGACTGTTTGTCTTGCTGCTGTTATTTTTGCACCATTAACTGATATCAAAATTAATGACACATTTGTAGAAAATCCTGAATTCATTACCATTAATTGAAGTAAGAAGATTAACCCAAACAGAAAGGCTCAGTGGATGATAAACGAGTTGAAACCTCTCAACAAAGTGCCACTTGCAGTCAGAAGTGGTCTGAGTTGTTAATGATCACCAGTAGCAATTTTTCCATCAATTACAGTGACAAGAGAATGCAAAAGGTATCGCCACAGGAAGCCTCTCTCTCTTTTTGGTGGTAAAGCACTGACGGGGATGTGAAAATGAACCTTGTGGACTGCTGACTGCAGCAACACAGTTTCGCTGTATGTGCCAGACTGTGCCACTGCAATTAGGTGCAGAGCTTGTCTAATGGGGCCGCAATATAAAGAATACATGGAGGCCGCCGGAGAGAAGGGTTCACCAGGTTTATAGATGTGATGTCTCTGATCTCAAAGACTTGGCGTAACATTTGACTTAAATGATGGTTCGCGGTCACAGGATCTTCTCAAATTCTGAAGAAATTAGAGCAGCACAACTGGGCCCCATATCTTGAATCCCGACATCACCATCTTTGTATCCTGTTAACGCGGAGCGACCCACCAGCCACGTCTGCTGTTGTGCAAATAAAACAAGCAAACCCTTCATTTTAAAGCTGGCAAGCAGACTGACTTTCATGGATGTCTTAATAGTGACCTGTCAAATGACACAAGTCCTTGAGAGTTGCTGTTGTTAACAAGACAGAAACAAGACAAAGAATGAATTAGCAAAGACAATAACATGGCAAAAATAAACTTGTACAAATGACGCAGGGCTTGGCTAGAAGGTAGTGTAGCCACCGTGACATTATTTAAATGCCGCATTTCAAAGCCTCATTGTTAACATTTTGTCCACTACCATGGTGTGTTGTTGGCTCCAAATGTTACCATATTTGGACATGAGGGCTAAGTGCTAAATTATCGGCTAACACTAGCAGGCTTGGTTAGCAAGCTGGATTCATAAACTGTAAACATGCACTGCATCGACACACATATATGTGCCAATCAGTGCTAAGTAACATGCGAATGAATTTCACTCACCAAAATTGAAGCATAAAACAAAAAACCTCTTGGCGAGGTTGTACCTCGCTTGAAAAATTCATTTTTGAGCCCTGGAGTTTGCTGCTTTATTCAGGGAAAAATAGAGGATCAGAAACAGAAATTGGCTTGGATCCAGGAGATAATTGGAGGCATGCACAATAAAAATAGCTGGAAGAACTTTAAATACAGGGCTTAACAATATAGCCAGTTAAAAATCCTTTCTTATCATTTTTTTGGGGGTGTTTATATTAATAAAGTCACAGGAGTTTGAGTTAATAAAGGGTGGACAAACCCTACATTTTACCACTGCAACACTTTCTGAGCATGGATTGGGAGCACGGCCATTTGGCAGAGTTCAAGGGAGTAATACTGGGACTTTTACGAAACGTGGCTCTTAGACACAAAAACACAGTCTTGTAATATCTATTCACAGTAGCCAAGAGACCCAGGAGCTGCACTGTTATTTAGCCATGGTCTCATGTATAATGGATGGTGAAATGTCTGCATGACTTCAGCGACCTTTGCTCTTATTATTGCTAGATGACAATCACAGTGTAACGCCACAGTCTACTCGCGTGTGTGGCACAGAGAACTGCTTTTCCTCTTTCACCCTTTCTTCCATTTTTTCCCCCCTCAGGCTCCAGAGGTTTTAAGGAGACTGACCTTGTTTTGCTAGAGAACTTGTGCTTGGTCAAGAACCGATGGTCTCTGAAGCCTGCTGGGACATTGTATGTCATATCGGCATAAATAAATATGAATTTACTCACCTTCGCTGCCTTCAGAAATAGCATTCTTAGTAGGTTTGGCACTGAAAAAAATGAGTAATGTTAAGGGTTCAGTCAGTGTGTTAATCAGTTAATATGTCAGGCAGCATATCACTTTGGCACTGAATTATGCACAAATAGTTGTGTTCTCTGGAATATACTGATGTTGTCCACCAGCTCTATGAGGGTGTTAGATTTATTGTTTACTGGGATGTGTCCACACCCACTTGATTTAGACTATTTCCATAAAAGTTGTCACATATAGAGTTCACACAATGAATCCAGCTGACAGTTTTCTGTTCTGTGTGGCACAAAGTGGCCTTTTCACCTAATTAATTTCCAGGTCAGATCAAACCCATCTAGTTAAATGTTTAATTTTGTGGTTTGGAGTCATGTCTATGAATCAAAATTTTTTACTAGTTAAAATGGAATGATCTAAAAATCTAATGTCTCTCTGGTGCTGATATATTCAGACTAACCTGGCACTGTGACTGCATTATTCTTCAAATGTAGTTTTATTTCATGTTACTCATCTAACATTTGTTCTTTAAGCCTCTGGGGCCTTGGCCAAAATTCAGACCAAAAAATGCAAATAAGATGTTTTTTTTTTTAAATGTTCAGGTCAAGGCCTAAAGTGATGAAATAAGTGCTTTAAAGTGGACATTTCATGCTTTTAAATCCTTTCTCTTGATATGTTAATCATTCACTTGTGGTCTATATAAAGTAGAACTGCAATGCTTTGGTCTGGATCCCTCGTTATTGTAGCTCCACAGACCCCTCGTTAACCCCTGTTCTGAGGCTCGTCTTTTAAATGTGAATGAGACATTTCATGCCCCACCCCCCTCCAGGTCGCAGAGCGTTCCACTCCACCCCGTTCGGGAATTTTGTAGTTTGATAGCAGCGATAAGATTAGCTATCGGCAGAGAAACTTTTTATTCCCAAGTTTATTAAAGATGTCAACAACAGACTTGTTCATCCAGCCTTACGTGTTCGAGCCAGAGTCTGACTTCAGCAAAATAGTGTTCATCTAACAGTCACATTTGATAACTTTTTGTGGAACATAACTATGATGGTTATGATTTGCTGATTTGTGGTTTCTCACTGAAATGAATTGCCATGAAATTTTCCTCATTCCTCTGATATTGTATTTCAGGCAACGTTGGGATCCCTAAACTTCTGTTTATCGAGTCAAAAATGTTAATGTGTTCAATACTTTGCTTGATGACCAAATACCTGAAAAAGGAAATACAGACCCAGCAGGCTAAACGGTGCTGTGTCTAATTAGCACTTGTTAGCACTGGAAAAAAAAAAAACTTTACTGAAGCTGCAGCTTGTTAATATTCAAACATGTGATCATTAGAATAGTAGCTGTGTTTTATATAGTGTTATATGTAGATAACAGGGTCAACTTTGGCTCATTTACACTTATTTTACTATTGATAAATAGGCACCGTCCTTGTTAAAGAAACAAATGATATAAAATCAACCTGTGAACGTGGTAGTTGTTACACCAGCTTAACATCAGCCTATAAGCGATGTTACCGTAGAGAACTTTTGTTTCAGTGACATTTTAGCGGCGAGTGTTCACAAAGTCAGCAATGAACTTTAAGCCGCGTCACTGTGGCTGTATTTGTGCAGTGACAGAGAGCTTAATTCATTCTCGCTATCAGAATAAAATGCAATTCATACTTCCCTAGAGTTAAAGTTGAAAATAAGAGTATCAGTGAGTTCTGTGGCAAACACAACTAGTTTAAATTCTGTGTGTGTGTGCTCGTGTGTGTCTGCTGTTGTAATCTTGGGTGCAAGTACAAAGGACAAAAGTAGAATGGCCTTAAAATGCCCCCCCCCCTCCTTTTTTTTTTGTCACATTGCTGTTTTCTTATTACGAGCACTTCTTTAATGTGCAGCTTCATCTTAGGTCTGTGAGGTTTATCAGATGTGGAAGTAGTAAGTGAAGAGCAGACTATTTTTTTTTGTCTTTAAAACTGTGACAAATAATTCAAAGCTACAGAGGTTTTCCAGAAGCATTGTTCAAACTGCTGCTGGAAAGGAATCTGTTTTATGTGCTGAAGATCTAACTTGTGTAACTGCATAATTTTCATGAAACCTTTGCCTGTTTTTTTTTCTGCTCTTGTCTTTGCTGTGTCATTCTTTACATCTATTTTTTCTTAATAAGGCAGACACTAACCTTCATACTCAGTGCTCAGTGCGCACACATGTCCCTTGTTTATGTGACAGGTAGTTAGCTTATTAGTGTTTGACGAAGGATCCAGGTGGCTTGGTAACCAAATATAGACCAATCACCCAGGATAAGGACACAATGATGCAACCTTCAGCACAAATCCATGCTCATAGTATACTCACACATCAAGTTTCTTTGTCCTATTTTTTTTTTGTATCCACTATCTCTAATTTGAACACAGATGTCTGACTGTACAGCTCTCATCCCAGATACAGAGAATTGTTTCATTATCCTCAGAGTGTCAAGCATTCTTTCCTCAGCCATACAGCCTAAATGGAGCCTGAGACCTGGCAGTAATGGGTGACTTGTCTTCTGGGTTGATATTCTCAGGCCCAGGCTCACAGAGAGCCAAATTAATTGAAACCACTGGGGTGCATGAGAGGGCAAGCGCAAAGGAGGCTGTAGGGGATACGGCTGTTTCGACCAGGGACAGGCATAGCTATTTGAGAGGTTATAATCTGGAAAAAGGGCAACCCAATACCTCAAATCTCAAAGGCTGAAATTCAAAATAAACACCTCGACATCTTTAAAATAACACTTTGTTCCTTGTGAACTAGCATAGTATGGAGAGGCAAAACTGGTAGAATCAAAATAAACTAATAAGAAAATTAAATGGGAATACTTAAATTGGTAGACAAGCAATAAATCAAGAAGTTGACCTTGAAGACCTTGGTGGATTTTAATAGATTGTTAACATAACCCTACTCTGCAGCCCTACAAAGATTTAACTAAAAAAAGAAAACAAAAGGATAATTAAAAGGGAAAGAAAGCAAGTGAATAGTTACTGAAGTAAGTTCAATTGTAAATTTCAACTTCTGTACCATTTTGTCTGTATTTTATTATATTATTTAATTCAATGTGTAATATAAAAAATATAACGTACTAAAATAGTAAATTGCTGAGTTTTTAGAATGGCTCTGTTAAGTGGACACGACCCAAGGTAGTTTAACCACATCATCAAAAACCCCATATTTAGAGGAAAAAAAATGATGCACACAAATTGCTGGCCTGCTATTTTTGACCAGTGCTGGTTTATGTCGCTATGTGTCGACTGCTTATGGCTGTCCAGCAGCTATGCGGTTATTCTTAAGAGAAATCTTGTCACCTAACCTGATTTCAGAATAATTACGCACCGGGAAAAAAACAAACAAAAAACCCCCAAAAAATAAAAAAAGAGCTTTTTTGTGTTTACTCAAAAAATGTTGGACAAACAGAGAACTTTGCGTTGGCATTTATTTAACACAACATGTACACAGTTCAGAACCTCGACAGAACTTTAGAATTCAGACTTTCATGTTAGCTCAACCTGGCCCAGCTTTTCTCCAATGTGAAATATTATATAAAGTTAGCACATCTTATTATAATTGTTGGGTTGTCAATGTTTCTCTTTGGGGCCCAGTTGGCCAACTGTTATAAAATTCAAAACAGGAAGTTGGTTCCGCTCACTGATCTTCTCTGAAAGCAAGTTGACCTAACATAATATTACAATGTGGTCACCCCAAAAATTAAATAATTAAAACTGACCATTTTTGTGACATCATGCGATTCTCTGTACCTGAGGGAAAAAGAAATGCTAAAGCCGAACTGGAAACTAGTAAAACTGCTGATGATTTACACAGAGTGGGTGTGTCTAGTATTAAATGAGTCAAGTAAGTGTAGGTTTGATATATGAGAAATTTGATTTTAAGGGTTACGCTTAAAACGAAAACTGTACTAACACATGGTTTTCACCCGTGAAAGCATCTATTTTTACCCAAAACTTTATTAAGATAATCTAAGTCTAATATTACAAAAAAATAAACACTGACTTCTGTGAGTGTTTCAGATTTGAAATATTTCTGTCTGAAATCTTCTCCTAGTGTGGTTGTAGCTGGCTCAACTTGAATTTAGGAGTTCATTCATGATGTAATATAACTTGTTGAATCAACTAAGTTATATTATTATAATGTGTAATTCAAAATCTATGTTTAAAGATCTTAAGAACACAATGTTACCTGTTGTCTCAATTAATTCAGTTATAAAAAGTTACGTGAACATTAAAAAATGTACTAACAGTCACTTTTTACAGTGGGGATAATGTAGCTGAATAAATAATTGCTTTATGTTTATGACAAGAAAAGCTTGTAATTTTGATTTTAGTTACGACTTAATTAAATTATTGCATAATTAACACTGTAAAAATGAGGATTTACCAAGATTTGCCGTAACTCTGCTGTACTTAACACATTTTCTATCAGCTGATTCATGAAAAAAGGTGAGATTATATCTGCTCACTTGTTAAATTTGTTACTTAAGTGTTTATTTTTTGGTCATCGCTGGATGGTGGGGCTATGTGAGCTTAATGAGCTACAATTTAAAATATACATATTTTTTTTAAAAATGTTATATCCTCCAGTACGCTCTCGCTATATATAATATACTGGCAACACTACATATTTGGAAGAATATATACTGTATAGTGTAAAAGTGTACTTGTTGTTATCACACATTGATTTAAGAAAGAAGAAGCATTGGTGATCGTTATTTTATCTGTTGATTTTGAAACAGGAGGGGTTTTGGCTGTGCTTGATGATTTTTTTCGATCTTCTACACATGCAAAGACACACCTGAGTTTCTCTTAATGGGTTAAAATAAGAAACCATAAATTGTATCAAAACTACATATTTTGCTCAAAATGTTCAAATTCACTTAGTAAATATCTTCCACATTTGCTTACTCTTTATCTCAGTGACAAAATAATCCTCTGAAGTCTAACATTTCTCAGGTGAAATTGCTTTTTTAATCCTGTGTTTTTGAAACTGAACTGTGTGCAAAAGATTGTTTTGCTCTCCACGAGGTGGTTCTTGATTTTTGCAGGGCATGACCTTTTAGCAGTAGAAGTCTCAAACCATTTGCATTCTGAAATTGAAATGTCTGAGCTCTCAAGCAGGTGCAATAGTGTTCTTGGTGACTATTTGTGTAGCCACTTTGTGTGCAGACATGTTAGATTTTCAATTTACGCATTTCTGCTGGCTGTCTTTGACCAGGGTAGGTGAAATTTGACTGTTTCATTAGTTTAAAAAAAACAGCATGTATATCATTGATTTCAACACTGTCACCAAACTTATTCTGAATTTTCCTGTTTTATCATTGCTATACTTATGTTACTCTGACTTCTGAGTAAAGACCCTCAGTAGTCAAACCACGAGTCATGGTTTCATAATTTCAGGGGATTCATATACCGTGTAGTTACTGTCAACCTTGATCACCCAGAAATCTGCTTTCCAGGATTCTCTATAACACAGGAATGAAAACTGAGGATAATGTAACAA
>VUQJ01002690.1:4433-15447 GCA_015108635.1 Andinoacara biseriatus | reverse complement strand
TTTAATGTTCTTATCACATGTTTATTGCTCTCATGTATCAATGATTACATCATCTGATCTCTTTGGACGATATCTCTGCGCTGCATCTTAAACGTTTTAAGATAGTAGCAGAATTCATTTCCTGTTTAGATGATAATCTTCCCTGAAATAATACAAAGCTTGAAATAAAAACAAAACCAAAGACAGTTCACGTTATTTTTTTTAATGTTTTATTGTAAATATTCAAAATCTACATGTTTGTTAGGCACTTTGTTGCTAGCAATCTGTTGCAAAAACACATCATCTATTCCCATTTATTCACTTGAATTTGTATTTTTGCCCCCAAAAAAGAGATTTTCATAGAGCAGTTAGCTGAAAGTTGGGCATGTCTGGGCATGGTGTGACGTGTGAAGGGAAGTGGACAAGTGGAGGACATAAGAAGAAGTGTCAGGCTTAAAAAAAAAACAATCTACAGCAGACAAACAGTTTCTGAAAGTCTTTAAGAAGTAGGAATGGCTGTAGCTCGTTAGAGCAGGTAGGAATGGCTGTAGCTCGTTAGAGCAGGTCATCTACTAATCGGAAGGTTGATGGTTTGGTCCTCCTCAAGATACTGAAGCCCAAGTTGCTCTCTGATGCATTCATCAGCGTGAATGTGCGTGAATATTAGATAGAAAGCAATTAGGCGTAAGAAAACGTGCTTGGGTTGTAGAAAGCGCTTTGAGTGCTCAGAGTAGAAAAGCACTATAGAAGAGCCAGTCCACTTACCACTGAACTGCAAAGACCTGAGACAGGACCTCAGAGATGCTGGACCTTCAGTTGATCCATCGACCGTTCCCCATCAGAAATGGTCTCAGTGGACGGGTGGCTATTTAGAAGCCGTTCTTAAGGAAGATAAACAGGAAGAAAAGGCTGATGTGTGCCAAAGTATACGTGGATTGAACGGAAAGTACAGTCAGAGAAGGAGAAGTGTGTTCTCTGGAGCGGCTTCAATTACAACAGATGGAGTAACAAAGTGTTTGTGTTGAAATTTGACATTCAAATGAGCTTCATAAATTCTCATTAGGGCAGCAGTTATTTAAATTATGAATACACGTGTCAGCTATTATAATGAATTAATATATACAGCAGGGTGGCTGCAAACCATACCACTCTTAATACATTTCAAACCATATTTGAGCACATTTACTATAAGTGCTGCAGCCTGGACATTTTTATCATTATGAGTAATAATCCCATTTCCAGTAAAAGTGAGTGCCAAACAATTATGTACAGAAAATAAAATGACTCAGGTAACATGCATTTTTCCATGCAACAATCACAATTATTTTGATTAATAACTGTAATCTGGAATTTTTTACATGATTATTCATAAATTCAACAACAGACGATGGAGGCAGCAGTGGAATTGTGCACTGCGGAAGCCTTGCAAAGTCTTAAAATGCTTTATAATAAAAATTCATGCAAAAGAACAATCATTTAATCCTGTTTATTGTAACACAAATAAATAAATAAAATACAATAATTACTGGGATGTGTATTCTTGGCATAACATTAGGAGAAGAAAACTCAAATGCAGGAGACCTGTTAACATTTAAAAATAACATTCATGCAAGTGAAAATACTTAAAACAAACATCAGGTAAAAATGCAAGCTTCAAAAATCATGATAATTCACTGGAAAACCTAAAGCGCAGTCAAAAAAAAAGGAACTTATATACAAAGGTCATATAAAAACTTGACTACAAGGAGAGACGCGATAACGCGACACCTGGGAGTTTCATACAGGAGCTAGCTGTGGATTCGCTGATTGGGAAGAGACGGTGCAGAACACAGGCAGGAAAAGAAACCAGGGTGCAACTAAAACTACAATGCATCAAATCCGAGGATTACAAAACAAATTGCAGGACAGCCCATAGATTGACCACAGCCAAATACAGTTTCATGTCCTTGGAACTTATTATTACATCATCAAAGAAGAGCACAAGGCATGTGATTTAAAGAATTAATACTTTACGTTCAATATTCAGCAGCACATCTGTAAATGTCCACCTGGGAAGCCAAAGCTGGATGACTGCATACAAAATTCCGCTTCTGTCTATTCGCACAACTCTGTCAAGGTTCAGTAGTACAGTTCCAGGTTTCAATGGGACTACTTTTGTAGTTTTATGTTACCTTGGACTACATTTTATGTTCCCTTACAAATTATATTGCTTCTTAAGCCTTTCAAAAAGCCGAGCTGCAGCAGTATGCACCCAGCGTGCACAGTGCGTCTACATCTGCGGTTAAACGTATGTTTACAGCAGCTGTACTTTAAGCTGCTGTCAGCATTGTCAGCGCAGTGGTGCCAGTTCACTGTGCACGTGCAACTCCTGCAATAGTGCTGATCGATTGAACTGTGTTACAGCCATAATCATCACAGCCAAAGCATGACCAAGGTTACAGCCACAATCACAGCAACACCAACAGCCTGTTATAGCCTAACAGTACAGACTGTGATTTAAACATTCACAGCTAAGGATGCAGCTCCTTGTCAAAAAAAAAAAGAAACAAGCAAAAATCAAGGTTTAAAAAAACAAAAAAAATTAAAATAAAAAAATTAAAGCACAGGAAAAACATGCCAAATAAAATAAGGAACAGATAAGAGAGAAAAAGCAGCGCAGAAACAGGTATAAAGGTTAGACACAATGAAACTGAACAGGAAACGGCTGGTTAGGAAACGCAAATGGAAGGTATCAAAATGGTGCTTTAGAGGCAGCAATTTGTTCTATTAAAAAAGAAAAAAAAAGAGTAGCTATAAATTGTGATGAAACCAGGCTAATGGACTGCTTGGCAGGTGGGCTAAACGAGCCTAGCATGGCTCTAACTTCGGTCAGAAATACTGACGCCGTTACGAGCTAAACTGTTTCAGTGCCATTTGGCTCTCTATGGTGCAGTGAGCTGCAGCTTAAGTAGAGTGAAAATTTAGCAGGGAACTTAACAAAGCAGGCAGTTAGTCATACAAAAAAAATATAGTGAATTGCAAGAAAAGGGTGAAATCACCACAGGTACTGTATAGTTAGTAGAAAGGAGGATGCTGGGAGTGGGAGAAACGCTCGGCTCATATTAACAGCAGTGTGAAAGGTTGAATGTAGAAATCACTTTGATGGCAGCTGCAGGCACCTCATAAAGCAAAGACATCTTTAGTATAAACCTTCCCAGAGTTAAAACACCCAACTTCAGCCATTAAAACAACATTCTGACATCCTGGCACAACCAGACATCATTTCGCTGTATTTTATAACTCACCATGTTGGGCTTGTCGGGGTTTACAGTGAGTGGGTGTGGCTGCTTTGATTCATATGTGTCCCTTCTGCTAATTTGGATCACTAGACTTCTCGACTGTGTTTGTGATGTTGGATGGCTTTATCTTGTAAATAATATGGCCTGCCATGTGGTACAGCCCATCCAAGTGCTTTACTGCTACTAATAAGCAGAGACCAGTGTCTGTGCATTGCACCCACACAGTTTATGGATGCAGCTTGCTCACCAAGCTTGCTAGAGAATAAGATCTCAGTCATGCAGGCCTATAGATCCATCAGCAATCAGCTGGCACCTACTAGTCACCAAGGAAAAACCTGTACTCCCCGGCTGGCAAGTGCTTCCTGGAGGTTGCTGGCTGTTTCCATTCAAAAAGCCTGCATGTCATTGCTTGGGTTGCTAGCAGATTGCCAGGGTTGCCTGTAGTTTGGATGGAAGATGCCAACTTTTCTTTGAAGCCTCAGCATTTACCCTCTGAGCTGTAGTGAAACAGTAAAAAATGCAAAAGGGAGAATGTTTGCCTTCAAAATAAAAGCTTGCCACTACAATCAACACATTTAAAACGTGCAACTTTTACTTTGAAGGTGAATTTCCATTGCACTTTTTACAGTTTCACTCTGAGATTGACTCGTGAACAAGACCCCGAGATACTTAAACTCCTCTACTTGGGGCTGGAACTCGGCTGCGAACCATTCAAGGTCAAGTTTCTCGGGGTCTTGTTCACGACTGACGGGAGAAGGGAACGGGAGATCGACAGACGGATCGGGGCTGTTTCTGCAGTAATGCGGACAGTCTGTCGTGGTGAAGAGGGAGTTTAGTGTAAAAGCGAAGCTCTCGATTTACCGGTCGATCTACGTTCCTACCCTCACCTATGGTCACGAGCTTTGGGTAGTGACCGAAAGAATAAGATCGCGAATATAAGCAGTGGAAATGAGTTTCCTCTGAAGGGTGGCTGGCCTCTCCCTTAGGGATAAAGTGAGGAGTGCAGCCATCCGGGAGGGGCTCAGAGTAGAGCCACTGCTCCTCCACATCGAGAGGAGGCAGTTGAGGTGGCATCTGATTAGGATGCCTCCTGGCCACCTCTTGGGTGAGGTGTTCCGGGCATGTCCCACCGGGAGGAGGCCCCGGGATATACCCAGGACACGCTGGAGAGATTATATCTCTCGGCTGGCTTGGGAACACCTTGGGGTCCCTCCTTATGAGCTGGTGGAGGTGGCTGGGGAGAGGGAGGTCTGCTAACAACTGCCCAGCAACCACTTACAACCAGATGGGGAAGACAAATTTTTCCCTCAAAGTGACCAGCTGGTCTCTAGCCTGAATGACTGAGACCTGACTAAGCACTCCACTGTATGTTTGCCAATGTGCCACACATTTACCCCATCCAGACACACTGACTGTCTGACATAAAAGCACACCCATGCAGACGTTTGTTTAAAAGCATTCCATACTTTCCTTAACATATGGTCAGCCATTTGGAACATATATATACACAGACACACAAACACACACAGCTTAAAACATGTTTAAGGCTTGTCAGCTCGCCTCCACTAAGCTGCCAGGCTCCATCTTTGTTAGTGTCAGTGCTTTAGGTTAAAAGCTTTTAATGTGAAAGATGAAAAATACTGTGGCAAAAAAAAGATAATAGCACAGGAGTGAAATGGCAGGATAACATGGAAGAAAAACTGTATGGTGAAAGACTGAAATCGAGAAAAAGTGTTGAACAGAGGGCACAGGGGAATGGGACGTGAAGAAAAAAAACTAATGATTACTTTCAATAACATTTAATATCCTGGTAATTATCAATTGATTAAACGGATACTCCCATTATGTTTTGGGACGATCACAAGACAAATTAAAAAAGGAGCAAAAGCTCACAGTTCCTGACTTTAGTCTCTTGTAAGCGTTATGCACAATTTCCCACATATCCCGGGATGCTAAATACTCATTTTCTCAGCTTGTCACAGCTTCTCCAAAGCAAAACAGGGCATACAGAAAATTGTCTTTGCAGGTTTTCTATGAAAAGTAAACTAACCGTTGCATGAGGAGCTGCCAATGAAGTCATTTATTATAGTATATCTAATGTATGTCATTTGAATTACATGACTGAATTCTGCCAACAGAGATCCCAGTGCCAATAAGCTGCAGGATCTTTGCTGTCCAACAACAATCTGCATCACGTGTCATATCAGTCAGATTACATTGCTCAGCCTGTTATGTATGTTCCTCGGGGAAACTGCGCATTAAGCAACGTGTATAAAACATTCTGAAGGCAAAAATCAGGAGGAAGTGAAGCATTAAAAAGAGGTCACATGACTGAGCATTACACACTCCATGGCAGCCTTACCGTTGGCTAAACCAATGGTAAGGCTGTAAAAACATGAAATATTACATTTTCTTTAGCTGTTTGTTTTTTTCCTGACCAGCCACTTCAAATGCCATTATATAGAAAAAAGCTGGAAGCATCAAGGCAGCAGTTTTATCTTGATAAAGGACTCACAGAATTGACAAACCACTTCAGCACTCTGATCTAGGGTCAGAGTAATCCTGCTAGTTATTTCAAAGAGAGATGAGAGGGTCACCGGTGCCTGGACCTGCTGCTGATATCGTCACACATCACATATCACTGCTGACTTTCTCTGCAAGTCACATACTACGGGTCACATCCAGCCAGCATTTCTTTTCTCTTTTTCTCCCTCTTGCACATATGCATACTCCTTAGTCTTCTATAAACCAGCGCTAGAAATGTACTTTCGAAAGAAAAAGATCTAGTTAATATAATAATAATCAGAAATGGTGCATTGGTGAATAGAATCAGTCATCTTTTATGATTTTTAATGGAATATCTGCATGGGTCTATAGAGTCTGGGAGCTCCACATCCAGTTAATATTTTCCTTTTATTTTCCTTTAAATCACCAATCTCATATGACTTTTTATTTGAAACTGCCTAGAAGGCTTGCATCCTGCTGATGCTGAAACTGGTGTCCTGTAAGTCATCTGTTTCTCTGACCCTGGTGTATACGTGTTCTGTGAACGGAGTAGCACACACCATTGTTTTCTTCAGTTTATTTATTTATTTATTGGCAATGTTACACATGGAAGAGTTGCCATTTAAGTTTCAGAACAGCAATCTTTTTTTTTTTTCAAACATATCAAGGCTGATGCAACAGATTTTCAAGCAGGCAAATTTATTGCGTTTTTAGGCTCCAGTCACACACGCCTAGAGAGCATTTTGTGACTGTGTGATGATCACCTGGCAACCACCAATTGCCAAAGAAACAGAGTATTCCTGGTTGAAGAGGTTGCTGGAAGTCGACTGCTAAAGCCCAGTCACACAGGCCTAGACACCAGTCAGTGACTCCCTGGTAAACACCAGTTGCTACGGGGTAAAGTGGTTGCAGGAGATTGCTTGTCGTTGCTTGTTTGCACGCACTTGCTAACTACTCACTAAGCGATGGTGATCCTGTAAAGAGTGCAATGCAAGTAGTTGCAGAGTGTTTGCACATAAGTGGGCATCTTCCATGCAAACTATGGATAGCAATGGCGATCAACTAGCAGCCAAAGCGATCACGAAGATCTTGCTTTGTGATTGATTTCACCTGCCAGCAACCACTTGCCAACTGGTCAGGGAATACAAATTTTTCCCCTAGCAACCAGACGACGCCAGTGGGTCACCAACCAGTCTCTAGGTCTTTGTGACGCAGGGCTTAGTTTTCTTAGTGCACAAAATTGCTTTAGTTTTTAATGTCACTTAATACAATTATATGTATTAAAATATTTGTTCATCTATTTTAAGGTTTCAGGTTTCAACTTTTAACTATCATTGTAATAAACCTGACATTCAGATTCATCTGAAAGCCCTTCCAGCCTCAAATACAAATTCACAGAGCTGCTAGCATGACTGTAAACATTCTCACTGGGTCTCATTTTGGATTGGCTGCAAAGAGGCACACAGTGCTGCACAAATAAACTCCTTTCAGTTGCTTTGGCCCCCAGCAGATTGCCGTGGTCACCTGTAGTTTGTATGGAAACCACTGATTTGTGTACAAAGACTCACCAACTACTTGCTAAGTGGTGGTAAAACTGGAACAGAAACCATTCACTGATTTTTTTCTTTGAAAGCAAATGTTTCCAGCCTGCACTTTTTCAGTTTATGGGCAGCGTTTAACTATGTGCAGCAACCGAATTCACTCAGCAAAAGCGACCAATTACTCACCATCTAGTCGAGGAATATGTATCTTCCCCACATTTGTAACAGCAAAAGTCTGCGCGGAACTGTACCTGCAGCCTCGTTTCTCTCTGCATTACTTTTGTTTTTCTGCTGCCTTTTGGTGTTAAAAACAATTTCATTTGGCTGGAACTTGTCTTTATGGTATATTCAGCTAAAAATGAATTACAGAAAGCAATTCTAATAATTACTCTGCTAATCGGCATGAGTGCATTATGTGTATATCTCAGCCTCAACTGGAAATAAAAGATAACACTACGTTTCAAAGCTTTCATTTCTTCCTAGAATCGCTCTGTCCCCACCAACAGTATATGGCTAATAAAGCATTTAATACTGTGGTAAAGATAACAAGACTTGGCAAAGCAGAAGCATTTGGCCATCCGTGCTCTAAAACATCAGCCGATTCTATTCTTGCCATCCGATTTCTGCTCTGATGCCAACAAATGACCATAAAAATGGTTGTGAATTGAACTAAAAGAGTGTTCAAGTTGAAGCACAGATTTTTACAGCATGCTGCAGGTATTTAGAAGTTAATATTCACATCACTTCTGGACAATGTGAGCTACAACAGTGTTTTCTGTATTAATGTGGGAAAACATGCCTCTCGTGTCACGTGAGTCGTGCCTGCATTATGCCAGCAGGGATCTCAGTGTCATTAGGCTGCAGGACACATTCACTGTCAGGTCGCAGTCACCTCCGTCACACTGGATTGCCTGGCGCGTTGTATATGTTCCTCTGGGAAACTTCACATTAAGCAAAGTCTACAGAAGTGACTGAAGGCTAAGATAAGCATGAAGCGAAGCGCTGAAATGAGGCCATGTGTTGAGATGTTCCATCCCGATGCAGATGACTGAACACTACAGACTCCAATGGAGGCTTTTGAGGTTTATATATAAGTTCATGATAGATGGGGGTGTTTGCACAAATGAGCTGTGTTGTTGCTGCGGCCCAAGTTCACGGGAAACTCTAAAGGATCCTACAAACAAGAAAACAGGAGTGGAGCAGTAGCAAAGCACTGTATGAATGCCAGTCCGTTTACACTTGAACCATTACTGAGCTCTGGCGCTCACTTGGGCCTTGGGGAGGGGCTCGTCAGCGAGTGCCTGGTGACTGGGCCTTGGATCTACCCATGGGGCCCAGCCAGGCTCAGAGCGAAGGAGCCACATGGGTCAAACCTCTCGGGGACCCATAACCTGCAGGAGAAGATGTAGGGGTCCAGGACTTTATTATAGATGCCCGGCTGCCAACTGGCTTCAGGGAATAATCCTGCCTGGGGAGAGGGAGGTCTTGGCAGCTCTGCTCAGAGTGCTTCCCCCTGGTTCCTGATAAGTACCAGAAAATGGATAGGGATCAGCGAGAGGGATGGATAATTGGAGCACGGAAGACTTACAGCTCTAGCCGGTATTGAGGTAGCTTTTTTTCACTTTCCTTTGGTGTTATTTACTTTGCAAGGATAGCCTTTCAATTTTACATGAGTTTGCTAACTCTCCTCAAGAAATGTGCTTTTTTTAAACAAATGGCTAATCTCTAAGGAAGTGTGTAAATGGCACAAAGCACGATTGAGCACACCGTGATAATGGTACAGTGTGTGACTGTTCATGTGGAATTTTAATAGGCAGCACGCACGCACATGCACACATGTATCTGTGTCTGTGCTCTGCCTGCAATGAATTCACTTTCCCACATCAGCCAGAGGAAAATGTTATCTCCTGCAAACCAAAACCAATTTGGAACAGAATAAATGATGTACCTGCCCAATTGACAGATACTAAAACCTCTGATCCCTTCTTATCTGCTTCATTTCTTTCATTCTGACACTGCAATAACTGATTGTGCAGCTCGAATACTCCATCATTCTCAGAGATCATCATTTCCATGCAAATGAGCAAAGTGCACGAACAGACGGCACACTTAAGGAGCATTGAGGTATAATGCCCCACAGCTGATCAATAAACAACATATGGAAGTGACTCATCACCAGCGCATTCATCCACCTCGTCCTTTCGGCAAAGTGCTGAGGCAAGGCTCTCCCCACGCCTGCTCCAGAATGCATAAAGAGAGATGTTCCCACTCAGACACAAGGGGCCCACTGGCAACAAGTCCATCTCGTTTCATTGATCTGCTCTTCCAGGATCTAAGAAATGTGACTGAGGGCTGATTCCCTAATGGGACTGCAAATGCAAGCAGCAGGGCAATGGCCTGTCTGCATGATGTATGCTGGGCGGATGGACAGGCCACTCATCTTCTCATTGTCAGCTAATCGGCTGCCTGCCATGCCTTGTGTCTCAGTCAGGCCACGGCTAATAGTCTTCAGATGGTGTGTTACACTCTCCTAACTATTCCCCCGTCAATCTCAGACATGCATACACATATTTCCCCCTCACCCCTCTCTACTGTGTCCCACTCCATTTACCCTCCCACAGGGGACAAGGCGAGAGCTGTGGTTATGGTTAAGTGTTGCAGTTATGGTGATGCGCGTACATTTTTAATCAAACTTCTGTCTCTCTTGAAAGGCAGCAGGCATTTTGGTTCATATTCAAGCCCGCTCTGTAGAACTTTAGATCGTCTGCATTTGGACAAGCTTTTGAAATTTATTGACTTTAATAGTCAAAGCAATATTCAACTCGGCTGAAGTAAAACATAAGAAGTAATCACGGAGAAAAGCCGTGCTCCATCAGTCTACTGATGGTATCTTTCAACAATATTGAAAAGGCAGCTGATAAGATCAGTCTAATCAATCATTTTGGCAGGTAATATTTTATTACAGTGTACAAATGTAACATCAGTTCATCTCAGGAGCAAATCAGAGAAACTTTATTAAAGTCAGTTATTAAACCAAACCTATGTGATAAAATGGGTTTTAGCTAATGACCATCAACCAGCTCAGATTTCTCTCCCTCACAGAGTCACAGAGGTTTCTCATACGCCACCATAATGGATTTGAGATAAAGCCATAAAGAAGGATGGCAGAAGTGAACCCTTTCCACTAGAATTCAGAGGGTTTAACAAAAACATTACATCAACCATTTAGGAAGTACCCCAACTTTCACAGGCTCTAAAGTGCTGTAAATGGATTATTAAAATTAGAATAGGGATTATTCTTAATACTTGGATGCAAATCCTTTGGGATCAGTGACAACCTGAGGCCTGGAACCAGAGGACATCGCTGAATCCTGTGCCCTCCCTTTTTTACTTCAACCACAAGTGCTCTTCATCCTCATCCTCCTCTGCACATGCCCGAACCACGTCAGCCTCGCCTCTCTAACATTGTCTCCAAACTGCTCAACCTGAGCTCTGCAAAGAAGAAGACTCCAAAATCTTCTCTTTCAATCATCTGGTAAAAATCTTGGTTTCATCTGTCATGATCCTGAATGGGCCTGTTTTTTAAATGCTCTGTAGCAAAGTCTAATCTGGCATCCCTGTTCCCGAGTTCTATCAGCGGTCTGGACCCTGTATTTGCTTTGATTAAAGCACCTTTTGATTGTAAACTTTCATAATTAAATAATAACCCCT
>VUQJ01002688.1:0-11396 GCA_015108635.1 Andinoacara biseriatus | reverse complement strand
GAAAATATGAAATGCAGGCTGGCAAGCTTACTTATGTATGTACGTATGATTTCCTCCTCAGATTGGGATAAGGAACACATTTCTGTTGCTCCCTGTTGTGAAGTTACATACTCAGCACTTGAGGTTTTTAGATTTTCAGTGTCACGATTGAAGATTTGAACAAGTGCTTCACACAAAGTCGATAATTTGGGCACTTTAATGTCACAGAAACGAAATCTGTGCAGGAACCCAAGAAAGCTTTGTATACCAGAAAGGTACTCCATAGTTCTTTTGCAGTTGTTTACCAGAATGCCAGTATAAAATAGATCTATTTCCATATACACTTGCACTTAATTTAGTCTCATCCGTTTGTATAAGTAGTCATTTTTAACTGGTAAGCCACAGATGGAGAAAGAAAACGAAACTGGAACAAAACAGAAGGGATAGACATCAACATGTCTAATAAGACAAAAAAATATATTTTTCAAGGTAAAGTAAGTAAATAAATTTTATTTATTTAACGCTTTTCACAGACAGTAGTCACAAAGCGCTGTGCATGCAAAAACAAAACAGAGACAGTAATTAAACACCATAATATCTAAAAACTAATAATAAAGAAACTCCTCAATGACCAGCTCCTGTATAACCCAGCGGGAATATCAGGAATGTGTTTTTTTCTTTTTCTTGCCTGCATAGTCCACTGCTTATATGAGATGCCTTGCAGCACATTATTATATTCAATTATTAATACAGATGTTGCTTTGTGATGAGTGGCTGATCTTGCATTACGATAGAAAAACAGAACTGTCACTTGTCACAGCAGCAGCTGATCCTTGTAGCTAAAGGGTTTGACAGGTGTACTCTTGCATGAAGTTGCTCACATCCTTGTTGCGGTCACCCCTGTTAACAGTACAGATTTAAGAGCTTTTTGATGACAGTGAAGACCTGCATTCAGAATGATGCACTTAATTACTTGCTGATGACCATTAAAGATGTTAAAAAGCTTGATTGTGACACATGTATTTTATGTTTGGTTGACTATTCATGTCACCATAAACTTACCAACTTACTTTGTGCATGTGGACACTGGAAGTGCTAATGGCTTTCATGATATATATTTAACATGAACAATTTTCCTCTCCTACTAAAAGTGCAGGTATGTTGAGGTATTTAAAATTATACCACACCGACAAAAATAACCAGGCAATTTGGCCAAAATGTGCTGACCAAGACACACGGCTGGTTTCAAATCTAATTTGCACAAAGTAGGTCTGCTTTCAGACATGTAAACAGATAGAGACAGATGCAGACACCATTAAAACTGTCTGGCTTGCCATCATGTTGTCTTCTCGTAAAGCTTCTCCGGTAAAGTTTGTGTGCAAAATCATTCTTGCGAAAACTGATACTTACCTTTGTTTACATACAGAATGGGGAGACAGCATTTATCTAGTGTCTTGAGGTGTATCTAAACATGAAAAAAACAAAACTGATGTTACTCTGATATTTCCAGACAAACACACTTCCTTCTGGAACTAAAACTTTTCATAAAAGTTAAGTGATTAAAGTCATGCAACAATGATAAAAAATAACTATAGTTCAATGCACACCTGCTTTTAGACATTAAACAAATGTAAACATCTGTCAGAATCATTCTCGTGAACCTGCATGTTTGTTTATAGGTGAGAGGCAGAGCGAGAGCACGTACTGAAGATATTCACAATTGCACAGTTTGAGTCAGGTGCTCTGTGCACTTCATTGTATGCACTTCAGTTGCAAAGCATCACTACAAGCAGAGAGGCGTAAATTATGTTTAAAATGTGTTTCTGATGTTGATGTAGTGGTGAAATAGAGCTGGTCGAGTGGTCTTTCCCTCTTGTATTGTTATGGTGATTTGCCCCACTTATAGGCAGCTAGATGATGCTGGTAGCAGTTTGCCTTTGTATCTGTGATTATATTTAATGTTGATGCGCGAAACAAATTGGAAGAGTCATAGTCCTCATAGTCCTCTGTAGCATATCTAACACACAAACAGATTGTGTTGGTCTTCTCAGGGAGCCCAGGCAAGACAGTGGGTAGGCTAAACATTTCCAACTATTCCTTCAGAGCTTAAGTGACTAGGTAGGTGGCCACTCTTAAACTGAATAGGTTCTCCATCATTACTAGAGCCCCTTTTAGAGTTACTTGTGTGACCTCCACCTTGATGCTTGAAGTGCTGTTGCAATCTAACACTTCTGAGAAATTCCTCCAGCAGACACTGCAGAAATACGGACTCAATAGACTTTAAACCAGTTACCCTTTTACACATTGCTCAATACATACAGAGGCAGGAAGTGTATCTATTGGAAACAAGGGCGACAATAACTGTGACCTTGCAGTTTAATTTATTGGTCATTTTCAAATGTCATGAGTGAAAAGTCCACACAAAAGCAAACACTTGAGAGTTGTGACCTATCATTGGACAAATAGGAGCCTTGGTTAGTTTGAAAACAAAGGGATTTGATTTCCTTGTGCTTTATACAAAATTGAGAATATGGTCACATTTTTACATTTCTGTATATTTTTTTTTAAATCATATTATTTCATTTTACTGTATTTACCAGACCGAGTGAGGACACAGGACCAATGTGAAGCCGCTGGAGCCAGAAATGATGTTTCTCAGTGGCTTAACCCCCAGATGACATACGCCAAGCTGCTATAGATTTCTAGCTAAATAAAATTAGGCCCAATAACAGTGAGGTGTAGAAAAACTACATATTGTCCTCCTGGGTTGGATAGGAACAAAATAATCAGCCTTGTCATTTTGGCCCAGATGGCCCAGATCCACCACAAGCGATGACATGAAGTACTCCCGTGAATATGAATACCAACTCCCTAAAAACACTAAGGTGATTTGGTAACACTACACTTTATAGGTCGAATCGGAGGGGGGGATACATATACACTGTACTTGTAAAATATTTCACTTTTAACTAGTTACCTCCCTTAGTCTCCTTAATTAATTCTTAGATTTGCCAATTGAACTATGAATAAATGCCTTGTGAAATTTCATGCAATGGACTGAATTTAATCAAGCAGAGATTCCTCATGTTTTTTTTTACAAAACATTACAAGCAGGGACACCGTCAATTGTGAATAATTGTAATAGCTGACGGGATTACAGGAAGTTCAGGTTAATTTCCTCAGCTATATTACCTGCTCCACACAAAGGTAATTTATCGACATGGGAGGTGTCAGTATCAACTCATTTCTCTGGAAGTGTCCACCCATCAAGCTGGCATATTTTGAAGTGACCTTAAAAACCAACAGAAGAAAATATTTAAGTCACAGATTAAATATCGTACCCACATACATTTATTCTTTGACCTGGTATTGTTAGTAAACCCCTAAGATTACCATGTTTATCTTTAGTGGTTATTGATCGGGACCACAATTGAAATAAGTGTTTACATTTTATTGCGCAATCCTGGTTTCTTATGCTGAGTTTTTCATTTTTGTTTATTTTGTTTTATTCATTTTTATTTATTTTTTTAAATTTTTTACTCTTTTTGTGTGTGTTCTGGCATGATGAAGCCAAATAAACTAAGCTAACCTAAACTAAAGCTCTATGATCGTTTGTTTAAACATAACATTATAAAAATTAGCCATGAAAGAAAACATTCTTTTAACATACTAAGGGATACAAACATAGCAGCAAACAGTGAGAAAAGTAATAAAGTAATAATTTTGTGAAGTAAAAAAAAAAAATTCTAAGTTTCTGTGATTGGAGAGAAGGAGAGGGGAGAAAGATGGAGGTGTTTCTGTCTCTCTATGTGTGTCAGAGCATAAATGGAGTTAGGAAAAAGAGGAAGAAAGACCAAATGATCATTATGTTTTAGTTCTAATGACTTCTTTGTTCTAGATTGCAATGTGTTTCAGTCTTTTGAATCAATCTGTGCTCCATGAAAAGCTAAAAATCCTCTTCTTTTCATTGTTCCACCTATTTGCACAATCCACAGAAAGATGATATAGAAGTGTCATTATGTGGTTCCATTTCCGAGCTGTTACATTGATGTCACAGCACAACCTTTTCCCTGAGTTTAGGAAGTTTAGTTGTTCTTTGGTCAGTGCCAATTCAAACACTTTTTAGCCTCTTTTGAGGGTCCTTTTGGCAGTTTTATCCTTGAGCGTATGATGGACTCACACGTTGAGGAGTATTCCTTTGTTCTATATAGAGTTCTATTTATGTTGGGAACAGAAGGTCCTTGAGGTGATGCGCCAAGTGTGGCTGCAGGGCTGCAGCTTCCCCCCATGCTGTGCTTGAATCAATGCTACTGATAGGTAACACCAGATGCATCATCCTCTGACTCTCTGGGGTCATAAAATGCATGGTTTGGTGGCGGGGTTCAAAGAAAGTTGAGAAAGGCCTGTCAGAAAGCATGAAGAACATCTCCCATTAAACTCTTTTTCAGAAAGTCTCTCGGGCTCAAAAAGATGTTTTTGAACTCCTTAGATGAATCACTGAGAAGAAAGTGAGGGCATCCTGTGTGTATGTGTGTGTGTGTGTGTGAGAGAGAAAGGGGCAGCAGGTACTTGTACACAAGTCCAATAATAATACATATCTGACAACATGTTGAACTGCTTTGAGAGCTTTTTCTTTTAAAGTAACAAGCTAGTCATATCAAAGTAGAGCAAATGATGCATCATTGTTGTAATGTTATCAGCATAACTTTGCAAACACCAACTAGTTTATTCACTGCTGTCACATTTTATGCTCTGTTTTTATCATGGGGATCTGAATAGGTTCCTGGACTCCAGAGCAAACAGCAACCTCTGGGGCTGAAAACACAGAAGCCCACACAGAAATGCCAAAAATGCAGTTCCTCTAGGCTGGCTTGAAAAAAACTAGTCAATCCCAAAAGACTTCCTTGTAAAAGTGTCCAATTTTAGAGGAGGAATAAACATGTTTCCAGCCTGGTAAAAATACCAGTTTTTTCACTCTGTTACTAATTCCCCCCTTTCATAGCAGCTACACAGGTGTGATTATTTTAACACACTTGCCTAAATTGTGTTAAGGCTTAAACACATACATTATTAGAGGTGTGCCAACTTGGCATGACAGGAGGTTGTTGACACAGGCAACTGTAGCTGGTGGCTGTGTGTTAGGCTTTATTGTAGATAATTCAAGTCCCCATACTGGGCCTATCAGATAACTTATTCTTAGTGCCATGTTTTAATCAGCTATCAGTCTAATATTATGATGTGCTAACACACTGTCTTAGAAACCTGTTGGCATTCTCCAGTTTTGGTAAATGAAATTCTAATATTATTGTTTACATGATACTAATGACACTAATTAGCAAGAATGTGTGGAATGCACCGATATAGCAGTATGCAGTTTATGAATACCTTACTGATGAAGCTTGCTATTGTTAGCGATAACTTAGCACTCCACCATCTGATCTTCCAAATATAATAATTTCTGCACAGGGGGGTAGCCACACTGCTGAAATGGAGGCTTCAAAATGGAACATTACAAACCAGTGGGTGATGTCGTTAGTGGCTACATCCGTCTTTTATATACAGTTTATGGCCCAGTGTAGCACAGCCTAATGCTAATCATCCTTGTCTCTCATGACTTTGCTGAAGAAGACAGTCCACACTTCCTCCACACTTGCCCTCATCTCTGTCATTTTCCTCCTCACTTCACCACCATCACCGCTGGATGCTAAAGAAGGTCCTGTCTTGTTAGTAGCTTTTGCAGCACCTTGAATATCCTGTCTTTTTTGGACCAGGATTTTCTTTGGAAGGATATAATTGGACTAGTCTAGTGTTAGTTAAGTAGGGTGCATACCTGGCCCACCCCAAATTTTCTATCTGCTGATACTATGCTGCCACCACCTAATGCTGTCAAACTCCATTATAAATTACTAAATTGCAAAGACTAGAAATGTATATTATATGCTTTTAAATGCAATGAATGAAGGCAATGAATTATCTACAGTAAATGTTTATACCTGGGTAGCTAATGCCATCACATTAGATGAAAAATTAACTCAGATATTTTTAACATTTTTGAGGACTATTGGTGACCTTGACTGTTGACCTTAAAAATGAAATTATATTTGTGGGCACTTTGGGAACATTTCCTCAATGTTTCATCAATTTTGGTTCAAAGATTTTTGAGTTGCCCTACTGACAGACACACAGACAGACAGACAGACAAATGTGACTGAAGACATAACCTCCTTCCAACAATCAGTGCATAAAAGAAAAAAAAAAATAGGTGGGCTGAACTACTGTTTTAGTGGACAGAAAGAAAAAGAAAAGTCCCAAATTCATGTCGGCCCACTGGGAATATGCTCAGTTGGCCAGATGGCTGGTCTTGCCTCAGTACAACAGAAAATGACAAACAGCAGCCACCAAAATAAACCCGAAGTTGGATTATTAAAAAGAACTTAACATCGTATTTTTTTTTAACCTTGTTGCATTGAATTGTAGCTGAGAAAGCAGTATGAGTCGGAGTAAATGTTTTGAGACGTTGTGTATGCACAACGTGGCTTAGCCAGGGGCTAACCTAGATGTGATGTATATTTTTCTGTTAAGAAGTCTGTATTCTGTATTCTGTGGATAAGCGCCAGCTTGTGTGTCTATTATCAAAGCCAAAAAATTTCAGAGAATAATGACACAACACCATATCCCAGAGGTTCAGTGTCAGTTCCTTCAGTCGCTGTCAATCCATATGAAAACACTTACAATAACATCATTTAGTCCCTTGTTAGTAAAAAAAGAAAAGGAAGAAAAACACACACTTCCATTAATCTGAAGAAAAACAGCAATACTACAGAGATTCCAATGCTGTTAAAGAGTGAAAATGATCTCTCCAAGTAGGACCACCTCAGGTGTGATTTTGCAATATACGACATAAATGTCAAATATTATCTTGTGTAATATCTCCAGTAGCAATTATGTCTATTTTTAGGTGAAGTGGTACCTGCTTTTTCTTAAGCAGCCATCATTATTCTGCACAGCTTCTCGACTGGGTTGTCATTCTTTATAAATTGTTACCTCAGTGTATCTCCTGAGAAGCTGCTCTTGCTGCTTGATTGACACACACACACACACACACACACACACAAAACGGTAAAAGCTTTGTGGCTTGGCTGTCAACTTTTATGTGAATGTTAGCTTTTATGCACTTTTACTATTACTTTAGCCTTGAAGCAAAGCAATGCCCCAACTAGAGATTATGCTGCTGCTGCTGATTATGGCATAAACATTAAGAAGTACAGTGAAATGATTTACTACCACCTAATCACTGAAGCACACTCAAAGTTGTGTGCATGCAGAAAACATTGCGTGTAGTATATATAAGCTGAAAGTTTGCTGCTACCTCAGGTGAGCCAAGCAAAAGCTTTAAGTACCAGCACGATGTATCAAGACTTTCCTTGCAAAAGTTCATTTAGAAATGACTGACATCTGTCTGAGGCCCTCATTCCCTCAGGATATAATTGAGAACCAATCAAAGCACACACTCAAAGATCAGTAAAATTAAAATATGAGTCATAAAAGCAAAAAACCCAGTGACTGCAAGTTTCCATATCCAGATTTCTTCACACATTATGTTGTGTAATTTCTCCGGCTTTAAAGACTTTATGGTATGAATGAACAATGTGTGTCAATCAGTGTGAAAACAAAACAAGAACAAAGAAAACCGCACGGAAATACGACTCAGGTTTTGCCGATGACTTCTACAGCCTGTACTGTTAGGCCTCTATAGCAGTAACAAAAGCTGCTCCTGGAATTCGGTAATCGCACCTGTGCCATAGAACATGCACAGCTATAAATATTCTCTCAGGTTTTAAGTAGGCTTTGATCTTGTTAACAATCAGAGAGAGGATGTGGCACCTTAGACACATCTGACCGCTTTCGCCGTGTAACTGTGAGATGGGGTGACCTCTCCAGGGAAGCATAGAGAGAAAGAGTGGATCTTATTTTTTCTTTCCATTTCCTGCATGAGTGGATCTGAGTGCAAGCTTTGGTCTGCTTTTGTCTCTGCTCTCTGCTGTTTCTCTCATCTGCTCTCGCCCTTACGCTTGACATTTCTTTTCCATATAGGTCAGTCTCCATAGGAGGCAAAGGGGGAGAAAATAAACAAAACACCGGGACAACAACAAGAAACAACTATTTAGGCAACCTGTGAAGTTATGTGCCACTAAGGAAAAGATGCTAATTGCCTCTACTCTGAGGACAATGCTTCATTTTATTTTCTTGCCTCCACAAACCCCCGTGCTGGTTAATTAGGAAATGAAGGATCATGTTCTTGTCTGTTGAAGAAAAATAAATGAAAGACTGAAGCACACAGAGGTTTCTTGATTACACAGAGGTATCTTTTAATAGAATAGGAACTGAAACGTAGACCTGATCAAATGTGATTAGCGGTATGTTCAATGAGAGCTGGCAAGTGAAGAAAAATACCTGTTTTAGAATTAATGGGAGGAGGCTTCATGAATTTTAAGTGCCTCTAAGGAAAAAAAAATGACAAGATATAGAGAGGAAAAGCGTGGAGATCAGATCAGTTCTACACCCTCTTAATCATCCAGCTGTGAAGTCAAACACCAGCGCCTAGAGATAGAGTCATTTGTAAGATAAATAAAGCTAGATGCAGAGGCCTGCCCTCCTGAACTAGAGGAAAGAAGAGTAGCTGGGCGTCTGTGTCATCTGTCGCAGGGCCGAAGCTCAGCCTAGAAACTATCAGGAAGATGATGTGTCTCTAGAGACAAAGACGCCTGGGGAAAGAGGCAGCTCTTAATCATCTGAGACCCACTTCTCTGGCGTTTCTCTCATTGTTTCAGGACACTCTAACTCATGCACACGTACCGCATCTCCTTATAATGCTATTTGCATACTTGCAAATCCTTACAAAATGCAATTTTGAGCTCCCATTTGTTTTGGACTTTCAGACAATGGCATCTCTAAACTGCGAGTGTTAGTTATTTCCTTTCATGGCTCTGCAGTGGCTGCTATTAGGCAGTGTAATAACTCTCTGAACAAGGCAAAGGCCTATGCGGCTAATTAGAGATGTGAATTCAAACATGGCTCATCTCTTCAAATAGAGTCTGGCATGCTCGAGTGGAGAATGACAGAGGGAATCCATCTCCCGTCATCTCCTCCCTCCATTAGGTCTATATGGGAGCACCAGCCAGCCACTGTGGGCCATTTCAGCAAGGCTGCAGAGAGCAGCCAGGAGGATGATCATTTGTTAGGAGTCAGTCAAAAGTCTCTAGACCACACTGAGACAGGAGGTGAGATGGTATGACCTCAGGCAAATCTGCCAGATACCAACTGTGAGAGAAATTAGGTATGATATGTGATCAATAAGGACTGTGTGCTTAAACTGTCCATGTGCTCCATAATATACTAAAACTCAGTCTGTGAGGGTTGTACATCTTTTCTACCATTAGGTTGCCATCTGATTTCACTGCACTTCATTGCTCCTCCTATGTTCTGGCTTTTACTTATTATTAGTATTCAGAGGGATGCTAATAAATGATCTTATAGTTGCTAATGTGGCTAATGAAAAAAATGAGGTTGCTGCTCTTGTATAAAATGTCATAAGCATTTTGCTGACAGTTATTGCACAGGCAAATTAACAAGTCTATGTTTAAATCATGTTAATTAATAGCATTAATATTAATAATTAATTAGAGTTTGATTAAAAGAGTATGAGTAGCTTTTACGAACAAACACATATATTCCTCGCTGCATAATGCATGGAATTTTAAAAAGTAGCATCCAAAGTCTATTTGAAACACCTGGTTTATTCTGACTTTAAAATAGTATCCGCACAGTGACTGTTCAGACTCACTTCACTCTCATATATGAGCTTGATTTTACTTGTATGGCCTACTGGGGGCAGTAAGCCACCAAAAACAGACATCTATTCAGTTAGTGAGACTCAAGGATAAGTATAGGGCAACCAGGATCTATCTGTTCCCCTCTCTCTCTTTCTCTGTCGCAGACACACGCAGACCCACACAGGAAAATGACTAGTATGAGAAAAAAAAAATCTGCATTCATTGTCAGTTTAGGGGCTCATTTAATAATGCCTGAGATGAAGCCCCTCTCAAATGCTAACCTGTTAAGTAAACAATCAATGGCTGAATGTGGGAAGGGAAAAAGCTGCCCTCATTTTGTCTTGTTTGGGAAAACAAGGGGATCCAATAAAGGCTGCAGACACAAGGTGGGACTGCAATTAATATTCTTGTGCTGAGAAGTGGGCTTGATTTTAAGCTGGTCACGAGGACCTGCAGGCTGCGTCTCTCTCTCTCTTTCTCTCTCTCTTGCTGCTTCACACAAGTCAGATAATTACCTATTTAGATTTCACCCTGACAGCCTTTCTACCACAAGTGAAGAAGAGCCTCACTGTGTGAATGATAGTGAGAGGGTAGGGTGAGGGTGAGCAGAAGTAAACTACAGGGTAAATAAAAATCCATTTTTTTCCAACATGTAAAAAATGACTGACTTTCAGACTGAGATGTTTTCTGTAGTGATGTTTTCTGTAGTTGAGAATTTAAAATGTTCAGTTTGCAAGTGTTTTAGAGGATATTTGTTTTCCCTCTAAAAGACAGCTAACAGATGTACTTTGATGAGTAGCGCGAAAGCCAGACCAATTGGACGTTGATGTCCTTTGGCTGATTCATCTAAATCAGTGGAAAAGGAGGGGACATTTGTTTTCAGTGGAGAGGGCTATTTATCAACAGTGATTGATATCCAGCAACACTGGACTGCCTCAGGCTGCAACCATCCATTCGATGCCAATCACGGAGGTTTGCCAGAGAAATTCACAGCACCTTCAGCAGTGCAGTCGGTCTGCTGGAACAGTCCAGGCACACATTGGGGATGCCACTTTTATACAACATTTCATACATGGAGATGGAAAACAGTGACATATATGTTTGTACACACAGCACTGGAGCACTGAATATATATTATATATAAATATATGTATATATATTTGGAACATCATGAATCTCTTACAGTCATGATTTATTATATTGTAAATTGCACACCAAAGGCCAGTCCCAGGACCTCTTTATGTCTTCTGAGGGCTGAGTGAAGCAATCCATTTTTTTTTCAAATTGGTTGGCACAAGTCAAGACCACTAACTTCAAGAATAGAGTACAGTCACTTTATATCACTATGACTGTTTGCATGCTGGCCATGTGGCCGTCTATCACCGTTAACTAAAGGGGAAAAGAAGAAAGGAGCTTTTCCTGTCCTTTTGAAATTCTGTCTGTGTGTACCCTGCTGTCCTGTGGTTATCTGCTCTAGTCCTTTGCATTTTTCTCCGTTTTGTACGTCTGCTAACCGCTGTGTACATCTGAACAGGATGTGTTTGACTCGCGTTTGTCTATATCTGATTTTATGTTTTTTGGATT
>VUQJ01002687.1:0-10399 GCA_015108635.1 Andinoacara biseriatus | reverse complement strand
GATTTTATTTAGTTTTTGATTTTAGTTTTAATTCACTGCAGTTCCCAGAATATATATGTTTATCTTTTTTATCTTTTTTGTTTTAGTTTTTTTATTTAAGTGAAAGATTTAATAACTTCAGAACATGTAATACAAACACAGACACCACAGCCTCAACATACGAGCTCACTCCTCCTCATGCTTATTTTACCATTTCACATGTTCACTGAGCACTTCATCAGGTAAATGTTACTATTGCCAGCTTGGACCCCCTTTCACCTTCACCTTCAATAAGCTGCTGAAAGCATTCCTCAGAGGTTTTGGTCCATATTAACATGACATAACGCAACTCTCCTGTTCCACCACATCCCAAAGGTGCTCTGTTAGATTGAGATCTGGTGACTGTGGAGGCCATTTGAGTGCAGTGAGCTCATTGTCATGCTTAAGAAACCAGTTTGAGTTGATTTGAGCTTTGGGACATGGCCCATTATCCTGCTGAAAGCAGCTCTCAGAAGATGGGTAAACCTGTGATCATTAAGAATGACTTATGCCACTCTTAAACTCTGCTCCCTCTCTCCTTATGTGCACCAGGACAGTTTGCTCTCCAATATTTCTGCAGCACAAGCATCAGAGCACCTGTCGAGACCCCAGCAGGGGTCCCACCTTCTGGGATGATGACAGGTTGCTCTTTTATAATGGTGGCCCACGGAAAGGGACTGGATACATGTTTAACCACAGAAGTTTCCTGAGCACAATCATATTTTAAAGTTTTCATCAGTAACAGTGCGTTCGGTTAATGCTGCATGTATACATTTGGCTTCAGTGCAAAAAGTAGCTAATTTGGGATGGTTTTTTCGGTCCTAAAATGCAAACAGATCTGTCTGGATTTGTCTGGATCCTCGTCTCTGTTTGAGCTCTCCTCTGTTGTCTGTGCTCACATCAAACAATGAACCTCAGAGCCGGCCACCTCAAAAGACCAGTTGGGCTGATGGAGTAGAGAAGCCATCCTCATTATTTACACATTATCTTGTGTAGCCGGTTCTCTCTCAGAAAGAGCCAGACCCATTCATTCATTTCCCACTCTAATGGGAGAGATTTCTGCACCTTTCTGCCTTCAGAGAGGTTTTCACTCCCTGCACTCCCTGATTTCAGACACAACAGTCATTATTTTAATTCTGTGTGTTCATTCTTACAAAATAGAAGTTGAGTTGAGACCACAATATATAAAAGAATATCTTCAGTTTCCCAGCAAACATGGTGGAAACAGCAACTTTATCTCCCCGGTCAAATGTCACCATATGTTGACACTGTTTGCAGGTAGAATAGAACTCCGCAAAGTTTCTTATGAAACATGAAATGCTGGTCAGATACTTGTAATAGTTGTTCAGAGTGATTCAGTTGGTATTCAGAAAGTTCAGGAAGAAGAGCTCAAATCTTTGAGTCATGCTTACAATCATATTCTTCTGCCAATCAAGAATATTGTATTTTATTTTATTCTAATTGATTAAAATAAAAATAAAATAACTTCTGGAACAATAAAGCCTGACAAGAAGATTCAAGACTGGAGAAAAATAAAATGCTTGCTGCGTCATATTTGGTGACACATTTCTCTCTCCCGGATACATGGGAAGCCAGAGGCAGGAAGATATGGCATCGTTTCAGTCAGAGTTTACATGACATAAGGAACTGGAGTAGAGGTGGGTTACCAAATGGCTTGCAGATCTACTTTTGGCCACTGAGTCATCAGTGGATGCATGCTGGCATTGAGATCTGTCAGGGTTACAGCTGAGCTCTGCTTTGTGGCTTTCCTGAACAAGTGTGAACAGACAACTGAGATCGTAATCCCTGCAAAATGTACACAAATAACACCTTGTTTCAGATTTCAGTTGCATGTAGGTGTGTGTATTAATGTAGAAATAATTCTTTAATTCAGAACTTGTGAATATGAACAAGGTTTTCTTGGCTTAGATGTGACCTTTTGGGGTATGTATAATAATTCCATATTTCAGACCATCTGAGTCTACAAAAGTGGTTTAAACAATAGTTAAAATTCTGGTGATTTTTCCTCTTTCTGGCTAAAATGTGTCTGTGGAGAGCCAAAAGTGCCTTCATGAAATAGGGACCCTGACTTGTTTGGTAGAAAGGTGGCCTTATGGGTGGAGAAATTGCCCTGTCACCTGCCAGTCAGCACAGATCATCTACATCCAATTTGACTGGATAAGTGGCTCTTAAGTGGTTCCATAAGACTCCTCAGTGTTCGCAAGTAAAATCTGCTTGACCTTTTTGATCCACGTGGAATCAGAGGTTTAACTTTTCCAAGGTGTGGTCACAGAAGCAGCCGTGCTACCTCCTCCCACTGTACCTGTAGCCTCACCACCACCACTCCTATCTGTGTCTGTTAAACTTTAATGGGAAGTCAAACCCTCGGAGCTCAGGTATCACTGTCACTGCTGTCTGTGGTGTGAGACGAGGGGCAGGGGTGAAGAGGACACGGAGTTCACGGGATTCTTATCTGCATCTTTTTTCACGTCTGGTTATATTAAATCACATGAAAAGGCTGATTTTTTTTAATGCTCTTTGTGTTTAATCAACTGCAGCAGATATTGCAGATTTGTTTTTCGCATCAAAAAATATCATAGAAATCCTGTTTAAGGTAAAATTTAGTGCTATTTATATTACATCGGTAATTTCCACATACAGTATTTCTGGTTGAGCCAGGATGCTGTGGGAGGATATAATCCTATTATGTGTTCATTACAGGTGGAATAAGGATGTAAACTGTCAACTGGGAAGCTCCTGATGCACAGCAGCAGTGCCAGGAAGTGTTTTATTTAGAAATATTCACATAAAAAAGGCGCCTTTTGGGTTAAATCCCACACTGTACTCAGTAGATCTGAGTAGATGTTGCATGAATATAAAAGTTTCGAGGTTACCTTTAATATGCATTTTGTCCTTTCCAGCCTGTATTTATGCAAAAGCAGTTAATCTTTTCAGGTACGCCTATACAAAAAACAGAATTGTGTTCCGTTTCCTAGGTACTAAAAATTTCCACACTTGGATTTTTGCTTTTAGCAGGAAAAGCAGAATCATGGTGACATCCTGGATAAATACGCATACACGCTCTGTTTTGTCTGCAGTTGCAGACAATTAGTGCAGCCGATGAACTAAAATGCTGCTGCATGTTGTGTTATAATGAGTTTGCTCCATGATGTTCACAGTTCATTCACTCAGGTTATGTTTTATTTACCTTTTATGATAAATGAGAGCTCTGATGATGGGATGGGTGGGGTGAAGGGTGACGTGGTTTGTGTCTGCCTGAGGGTAACGGGTGAGTTATGAGCCGCAGAAACTTCCTCTCTCTTTTTTTCTTTTCTCACCTTCATTTCCAGCATCTGTTCCTCCGCCTCAGATTAGCCTCCTCAGCCATAGATCACTGTAACAGGCCGCCGCCCACTCGGCCTCGTTTCCACACAGGAATCCCATGGCAACAGTTGAGTCATTTACTCGAGGAGCTGCTGGGATGATGATGATGTAAACATGCTGAGAGTGTAGGCAACTTCAATGAGAGTAGTGGTGGTGGTGAGGCTGAGAGTGTCTGAGGTAAATTTCCCTCGGCTTTATCTGTTCATACACCTGAGTCCCTGGCTTTTGTCCTCCCTCATGTTATTACGTTGCTGTATAAAATAATAAAAGCAGTTGATGCTGATTGCTTATTAAGGCTTGAAGGCTTTAATTGTGGAGTTATTCAGGAGCACCAGCTGCAGTTAATCTTTTTTTCTCCACACTGCAGGGGTCCTCTCTGCTCACCTCTTAAACACCAAAGCTGCTAATGTGCTAGCTGAGCTTTCCATGCCAAACCACAGCAGCTGCCCGCAATAATAATTATGGGCCAGAAACAGGTGAATGGAGCCGATTCCCCTCAGACAAAATGCAAATGGATTTTTCAGCTTTTATGGCAGTTTATTGCTGTTAAAGCAAACAAAATAGACACAGTTATCACTGAGCTGCTCCCCTTTTATTATATTAGTCTGAATCAGTCTAAAAATAGCTGCTTTTTTTCATCATTCCAAAATAAATCCTGTGTAATGAGTAAGCCATTACTGTTGTGTAAGGTATTATTACTTAACATATTGATATTATAGATTATTTAACCGATGTCGTGTTTTTAATGGCCCCTGTTTAAGCTTTAGTGTTGTTTTCATATAAATAGGGCAGCTGACAGGCTGCATAAACCTGTGCAGATAAACACTGGATGTGTAGCACAACCAGGTTAGACTGGATTTGGCATCCTGTCAGAGACCTACAGTATAATTAAGATTTTCCTTTTAATGATGGTTATGTTAACATTTTTGTTTTCATTTGTATTGCTATATGAGCATTAATGACATAACAGGAATGTAAAATGGTTTTGAGTCCCACGTTTACCAGTCAGGAGACAATTTAGGACTCTTGCTGGTTAAGTTTAGGCATCAAAAACCTATTTAAGAAAGAATTGTGCTTGGAGTTCGAATATACCTCTTCACAGCATTAGAAAATCAAAGCCTCCTCTTTGACTTTTACTTTTAAATAAGTCTAGTTTAGTTTTTAATGTGACGAGGTGGGAGTGATAAAAAAAGTGAGTGCATTAGCTCATGTGTCACAAATCTAAGTTCTCAGTCACACATGCCTAGAGACCAGTTAGCAACCCTCTTGCAACCATTGGTTGCTAGGGAAAACGTGTATTCCTCGTGGTCATAGAGTAGTTGCTGGAGATTGCTGGCTGTTGCTTGGTGACACTGGTTGCAAAGTGGGCGCAGCACAGAAAAAAATCCTTGCATTTGCTTTGGTTTGCTAGCAGGTTGCTGTGGTCGCCTGGAGTTTGGACAGAAGACGCCAACCTGTCTACAAACATTCACTCACTGAGGTATAGTTAAAGTTGAAAAAGTGAGATGCAACCCGGAAACAGATAATGAGTGCAAATTTCTCATGTGCCACTAAATCTGACTTCTCTTAGAAATTAAATCACCTTTGTCCCACTAAAACATCCTCCCGATTTGATTAAAGAAACCTTGAGAGTGAGTCGACCTTCTAGCTTTTGTCCAGTTTCTTCTTGTTTGCTTTTTACAATAATTTGTCCTTCATCAAGAAATATGTCACGTTAAAGGAGTACAAATACAATTTCATGGCTTGTTTAAAGTAATTAATAATTAAAACCATTTATACTCTCACTGCTTGCTCACTGAAGCATGCAGATAGCTGCCTGCATATTTTATTTTATTCAGACTTGTGTTGCTGTAAGAAAGTATCTTGAATGGTTTGTCAGCTCTTAACAAAGCATTTTCTCAGAGCTTTACTGTGTCCATTTAATGCACTGCATCTTTGGTTGTTTCTGTGTGACTGAACTGTGAAATATGCTCTTTGGGAATGTGCACTGAATCACACATTTCTTTCTGCAAAGCACTGCAGCAAACCCAAAGATTCCTGCTGTGAACCTTCAGACCTCTGCACAGAGTCAAATACAGTTTAAAAGCAGAACACAACAAGCAGTCCAAGAGTGATTCAGGTGTATCACCACAGTGCTCCTCACAGGAGTGTGTTTCTACACACAGGGTAACCTTAGACAGCACTGGAGACTGTGCAGCACCCATCATGGACTCCCTTCTGTGTGAGCGTTCCCCCTGCTGACAACACGCCTCTTATTTTAGCTCGATGCACTCTGTGCGCCCTCTCTTCAAAAACACATCTTTATCTGAGACCAATCAGCAGAGAAGCTTCGTGTTAAGATGCATGAAGATGTCACCGCTGATAACAAGCTGTCACACTACAGGGGTGCAGTAAGCCCCCATGTTAGCCTCCGAAATTAATGTGCCTCCATGTTGCTGTCATTTAGTTTCACATGGTGGGCGTCTTTCTCTTAGCCTGGGCTAAAAAACTTAAATATTGTAATAAATGGCACATAATAAAGCCAAAGATTATCAGATATACACAACTCCAAATCAGAGTTCAGCATCAAGTCAGTGAAATGTCTGGGATATTGATCTGGTCACGTAAGTAGCAGAAGAGGTTGTTAATCACTTTCAGTTGCTTTGGTGTTCATGAAATTAACAACAGGCACACATCAATATGTGCCAATGCCAGAAGGTTTGCTGTTCCTCCCAGCACAGACTCAGAGCATGGAGGAGATTCCAGGAGACAGGCAGCAATTACTCTGGAGCTGGACAGGACTGTAGAAGGTCCTTAACCCATCAGCCGGACCGGTATCTGCTCCTTTGTGCAAGGAGGAACAGGATGAGCGCTGCCAGAGCTAAATGACCTTCAGTACCCACTGGTGTGAATGTCTTTGACCAAACACTCAGAAACAGACTTCATGAGTGTGGCCTGAGAGCCCGATTTCCTCTAGTTGGTGTTGTGCTCACTACCCGGCACCATAGAGCCCAACTGGCATTTGCCATAGAATACCAGAACTGGCAGGTCCACCACTGGAGCCCTGTGCTGTTCACAGACGACAGCAGGTTCACCCTGAGCACATGTGACAGACGTGAAAGGGTCTGGAGAAACTGTTGAGAACGTTGTGCTGCCTGTAACATTGTTCACCATGACTGGTTTGGTGGTGGGTCTGGGAGGCATATCCATGGAGGGACGTATTGTCCTCTAAAGGGAAGGCAATGGCACCCTGACTGCCCCCAGATATCAGGATGAAATCCTTGGACCCACTGTCAGACCCTACGCTGGTGCAGTGGTTCCTGGGTTCCTCCTGGTGTCTCATGTGCTGAGAGTATGCAGGCAGTTCCTGGAGAATTAATGAATGGATACCATTGACTGGTCCCCACAATTGCCTGATCTATATAGCGCTTTGAGTGCTCAGTCAGAGTAGAAAAGCGCTATATAATAACTAGTCCATTTACCATTTACCATATATCCAGTAGAACACCTCTGGGACACTTATGTTTCAGTTTATCTGATTAAACCAGGTTGCACCTCTGACTGTCCTGGAGCTCAGTGAGCTTTGGTCCAGATCTGGGAGGAGATCCCCCAGGACACCATCCATCTTCTCATTAGGAGCATGCCCAAAGCACTCCCTTATTTTTTTTAGCAGTAAGGGGTAAATAAGATATGAAAGTTGTGAAATAAGTGAAAAACATTGGAGTTCCTGGACTGTTGAGGAGAATAAATAATCTTTTTTTAAAAATTCTACTGGTAATCGTAACTTTCTGAGATGACAAATTAAGCCAGAAGCTTCAGTTCCTTTAACGTCCAGTTGAGGCTGGCAGCTGGCTTCAAAAGCGAGGCAGTCACCATAGAGTTACAGGTTAAAATATCCAACTTTCCAACCCTCTACAAGAAATGCTTTGAGGTTCTGTAGTTAATGTCCCCTTTAAAATAACTTCTAATGGCCATGAGAGGAACTTCATTTTTCAGGCCTGCAGACTGCTGCTCAGCAATGATGTATCACTCCACCCCCAACACATAGTAACGCCAAATTCAGCACTTCAGAATTATGGTTAGTAAATCAGTAAACTAGTGACTTGTGCAGCCTCATCTTTATATAAAGTCTGTGAATGCCGCTTTGCATTATGGGGACGGTCATTTTATTAACCATCAATTATCTACAAAATAATTTATAGGCAAGATTATTTGTACAGTGCAGGCAGCACAAAGTCAGCAACATGAAGATGATATTAAAGTAAAATGTTAAGAAAATAGTTCAGTTTAAATGAATTTCTGTGAATAAGTCTTTATATTATTAATCACTTATTAAACTATTTAAAAAAATGACTTCAGGTTTAGGTGACTAAAAGCTTTAAACTCTGTGGTTTTCACAGCATGCTCGGCAGTATTACATTAACTTTATCAATAATGCAGAGAATCGTACTAAACACAGCAACAAATCATGTCATTTAAATCCAGGGAAGGTTAAAAATAAACCAGAGGGAGGTTGTTTGGCAGGTATTTTATGTCTCAATAGATGAGTCATAAAAGGGAATTCCTATGATATTCATCATCGAGGAAACACCCCAAAACTGTCGAAGAGAGGAGGAAAACCTTCAACTTCTCTCTAGAAATGCCAGCTAAACTATTTCAGAAGCACTTTAAGCCTGAGTGCTTCTAAATGTGTTTCTTAGACTGTTTTATGTTGCATGGTTGTGTTACGTTAATTTAGAGATCAGAGAGATGAAAAAACACAATCCAGGAAGGGTCAACTGAGTGAATGGATCCATGATCTTTGAGGTTTATTAGATAAAACCTGCATATGAGATTTACTGCACAGCTTTGCAAAATGATTAACTGTGTGTGTGGAGAAAGATGACAGGAAATAAAGGAGACTTGAACCTGCAGCATTGTTCATAGTTGGTATTTTTACCCCTCAATCAATTCACTTTATGTCATTATATAGCACAACATTGTCACACATTTGACTTCACTTACAATAACATCATCAAGCAGGCTAAGCAGTCACATAGAGGTGGTTATCCCGAGTTAATCCAGGATTTATCAATCTAGCTGTGAGTGCGTTAATGTGGAAGGGGTGGTGTCGCCAGCAGAGCAAAGGAAATATGAAGAGGTTAAAACACATAATGCAGAATGAAAGCAGCACATCTGCTGCAGATAAATCAGCAAAGTGTGAGTGTGAGTGGGAAAGGACTGGACTGTGATGTAGTGCTAAACGTGCTGTGTGCATGTGTGTGCGCTTTAAGTGCTTTGGTCAGTAAGACTGGAAATTGAACCTGTTTGAAGTCAACAATGCAGACTGCATATCATAACAGACTCATTAGTGTTTTATCATTAAGACACAGTAGAATCTGATCACTTCATTGTTGTTCCAGTAAATTCTTTCAGCTGCAGTCCTGGTGTGTTTAGCAGGTCCCGACCTTTTGCCCAATGTTTTCTGTTCTCTTCATAAAGATTTTGTTATTGTTGAAATTCTTCTGTTTCTGAGTTTCCTTATGGTTTAGATTCATAAGATTCCCTTTGTTCTTGTCATCCCTGCGTCCCTCTCTCTGTGCCCTGGTCTCCTGCATTACAAATGCTTTTTACCTTTCTGTGTTTCAGGATTATTCATATGTTTATTTGTTGAGTGTGTCAGGATTATGATGCCCTCAGTGTGCGTGTTTCCGTGTCCCTGCTTATTCGCTTCCTGGTTTATTTTCCTGTGTTGTGTTCAGTTTTGCTTCCTCGTGTCTTGTCAGATTTTTTTCTGTTTACATGTTCTCCCCAGCTGTTCCTTCTTGTATCGTTACTCTGGTCTGCATAGCTGCCCGCCTGCTGTGTGTGCTCTCATCTGTCTGTATCTTAGATTAAGTAATATTCTTGGTTTGTGCTGCAATAAAGCTGAAGTTAAGCTGCAATTGGGTCCAACCCTACCTGGCACACAGCGCCACGTGACACTTGAGAGCAAGTAAAGAACAACTTTAAAAACAGAACTCACTACATGCAAATTTAATATATCCCACAAATACAAATAAGTGCCTCATTTTATGATCGCATTACTATTTATAGAGCAACAAACTGTGTTTATTACTGATGCTCATCAGGGAAAGAACTTTAGGTGCTCCTACTATCTGTGCGCAGAGGTCCACGGAATCGTCCAGGAATGGTGATGCTGCTTTCCAGAGAACTGATTGATCAGTAGGCAGTGATTTCATACCTTATAATATCTAATCTGGAATATGACCTGCTCTGGGTCTGCTGCATCAGTTGCTATGGTGATTCAGACTGGTTCAAAGTCAACCACCCTGAAATAACCCGGATAAACCAAAATTCTGCTCTGTAGTACGGGTCTCTGCACCAATATCATATTAGCCACACTTAGATGTTTGAGGTTATCAAACAGATTTTAATATCTGATAAAGATAACCTGAGTAAACTCCAAATGCATCAGTGAGGGTTCCAAGTTTACCTTCGATCTCTTTGTCAGATAACAATGCTTGTGTGCGCCATCTTCAATCACACGCTACTATAAACAGATCTGTCCTGTAATCTGATAATGAACTATGATAGTGCCCAGCACCTGGCCCTTTGGTGTGTGCAGCAAACCTAAAAACTTACCCTGTTTGTCCTTGGTTTTGCTGCAGTGTCGGCTTTGCTTAGAATCAAAGATAACAAACACAAAGACCGTCTCAGCTGTTAAAGACGCCCTGCTGTGTAATGAGTCTCAGCCCTCATTATTCACAGCAAAAGGCTCCTCTTCCTTTCAGGAGTGACAAATCTCTGCTTCATTGATGCCAGTGTGGCTGCTGGGTTAGTCTGTTTATCATGCATAGAGGTTTTATGTCACTCCATCCTGCTCTTTGTGACTGTGACAGCAACTGTTGAATTGATATACTGTCTGTGTGTCATCATAAGTTGGCTTCAAGGTCTTTCTGTGTACATGAAGCTGCGTCTCTGATGCATTAAGTCATTGCTGATGCAGGGCGACCCTGCGGCTGCTGGTTGCGATGTG
>VUQJ01002683.1:14654-27074 GCA_015108635.1 Andinoacara biseriatus | reverse complement strand
CAAACCAACACCCCACCCCCCCCCCCCCCCCCCCATGACTGATTGACCAAGACTATGTGAAGTACCCTCTGAAAGTCTATTAGAAGATGTGAATGCAGCACCACCATCACTGAAACCAACCAGTATACCATGGCAACAGTGATCCTTGAGATGTTCAGCTATGAAGAGCAGCAAGGAGAAGTGCTCTCCATGGGAAAGATGGCTAGAGATTAAGATCAAGGCAACATGGAGGGAAGTTAGCCAGCTATCAGAGCTACAGAAAGGGGTGATGAAGAAAGGGGTGCTTAAGAAGTACAACAAGCTGTCCATATCTGAGGCATACCGGAGATATAGATGCCAGGAGAATAAACCTGAGATTCTCCATTGAACCATCCAAGCTATACTCTCAGTGGCAGGGGAACAATATGAGAACAGCCCCTCCACCAAGGCTGGAGATGGAGCAATACTGGAAGAGCATCTGGGAAAAGGATGCAACACATACTGTTACAGCAAAGCTCGGTGACTAGTCGAGTTTGTAGACCACAGCAACCTCTCTGAACAGGTTTCAGTATCCATCACAGTGGCAGATATTCAAGAAAAAGTCTCACTTTCGAAAGGTTAGACAGCATCAGGCCCTGACATGATTCACACCTTCTGGCTAAAGAAATTGACTGCACTCCATGAGCATCTGGCAGCACAAATAAACATGCTGCTAAAGGCCAAGACACACCCAGAATGGTTGACCAAAGGCCAGACAATCCTGATCCCCAAGGATCCCCAGAAGGGACCAGTCCCATCCAACTACCAGCCAATAACCTGCCTCAGCACAACATGGAAACTCCTCTCTCTCTCTCTCTCTCACACACACACACACACACACAGATTCAGTAATTTGTGAAACATGGTAGAAAAGAGGTAAGTAGGAATCAAACAACACCAAAAACACTGTAAGGTGGAAAAAATAAAATAAAAGTGGGAAATTCAGAATGAAAATCTGTTGAATGGAATGAGGACAGGGTCGAGAAATAGACAGAAAAGGATGAACAGAAGATAAGATGGTGTTGTGAATAATGGTCGGTCAGTGTTAAGGCCTTAATCAATGCTTGATTAATATTAATTCATTTAGCTTTGGCAGAAGGGCGGGGCTAACCCAAGATTTCCTGCTGAGATTGATTGGGGAGAGGGCACCAAGGACATGCTAGCATAGCAGCACACACATACATTCTCTTCCTTTATCCTTTCTCACCGTCTTTCTCTTTAACTGACGCACTCACACTCACTCGTGTATCCTTTGTGCTGACATTGTGCATGAACCTTCAACACCTCAGTTTGTGAAGCATCCTGAATTTTAACCTTACAAACAACCATGATGTTTGCTATTCAGTCAGCACTCTGCTGATTGAGCGACTGTAAAGAAAAGCAATATTAAGAAAATTATTAAACGACAATACAGCACTAAAACAGAAAAATATTTTTCACATAAAAGGACAGTAACTTATGTCACTGCTGGTTTTTGAAACAACGCTAGTAGCTCATTTTGTTTACACCAGTAGTTTTTTTTTCCCCACATTTTATTCATTTTTATGGTTTAGTGTTTCCTTTATTTTGGGAGTCTCTACTGCATCTTGTCACATTAGTTTCTTTCCTCTGCTCTCTGTTTCACTCTGCATGTCTGTATCTGTCACATAAACTTGGAGCACAGCTGATGAGAGACAAGTGAAGCGAATATAATTGATCAAGTTATCACAAGATTATCAAGAGTTTGAACCCAAAGAGCGATCCACACTCCAAAGCAGTGGGGACTTGTACTTCATTCTTTGCTCTGACTTTCACCTTTTTTTCACCTTCTTTTTTGGCACATCTATCTCCTCCAGTTTGCCTGATTAAGGACTAGTAGTGACCTTGGAGAAAAGTGGCAGAGCTTACCCATGCACACATGACATGCTTTTGTCACCTTGGTGGGCAGTGACAGACAACATTTGAAGATTTAAGGCTTTTTGCCCTCTTGAGGCTGAATTTAATAGAGCTATTTTTATTGTGTGGAGTTCAAATTTATAGCTTATAGAGTCTACAATGATGCAGAGAGAAAAAGGAATGGCAAAACAAATACTGGTGAACTGTGGTATAGGAAGCAAAGGCTGCGCTAGATAAACAGGCTGACAGACATTTAATACACAAGAATTACAGGGGATAGACACATAATATTGTAGAATATAATGTAATGTGCATGGGGCTAAAGGCACGGAGAGGCAGACAGAACATAAATCTTCTTGTGCGGTCCTATATGAAATCCTGTGTAACTTAACAGATTTTAATGGCAGCTGCCCAGTTTAAGGGGTAAAATTCCCTTCTTCCCTTTGCCTTTTGGGAAGTTAGTGAAGTTTGGATAAGATTTCCATGTCAAAAAATCTTTGTTTACCCTACATCTTCCAGCGGAACAGCAACGGCGACATTACAGAATTTGCTAAGACATTTCTAGTGTTGGTTATTGCAGGATGTCTTTTCTGCACATAGGAAGTGACTCAGTTAATTTTAACACATTTAAAACCTGAACAAGAATTTAGCATCTTGACAGCTGTATAAAATTCCCAATGCTGTTCGGAACACTTACTCACATTCTCCTTCTAAATGGTGGGCTAAATTTAACCTTTTTCCTTGACAGGTCAGATTCCTTATTGCCTCTTAACGTTTTGTGCACATCATCTGATTCTTACTGGATCCAAATTGTTTGTTTGCTGGATATGTCTTTGGACCGTCTGCTATTGGTTATATTCCACTGGCTGTTTTTGCTTTTATGCTTAACTTTGTTTTTCATCCCAATCTCTTTTCTTCTCTGTCCTTACACCTCAATCATCTTAGTCTCTCTCCCTCAGTATAGATCAAATATTGCATAGTCAGAAGCTTTATATAAACTTGTTGCACAACTGGGTCTATGGGTAGGATCAACATTATAGACTCCACAGGGCACTAATGGTACGCAGCAAACACAAGCAGCAAACACAGAAATGGAAAAAAAAATGAGCAATTTGAAAAGTCAAAGTAGAATTACAGTGTTTATGAAGCGAAAGAAAATAAGGTACAGTAGGCTTCAGACATATTAATTCTTATAGCTCTCTGTCCTAGCGCCATTAGACAGTTGAGACTGCTTGTATTAATAAATATTACTAAAAGTGCCTTATGACTGTTTCATGGTCACATGGTTTTTCTTATCGATTACCTACTCCTCTAACACAGGAAAGGAAAAAGAAAAAAAAATACAAGTTCAGCATGCTGCTTATTGTCATTGATACAAAACCTGATACCAGTAAAAAAAAAAATGTATTGTTGTCTTCTTCTTTGGCTGCATTGAATAGGTCAGGATTGTTTGCGTGCTCATAGTGCATGTAAGTGTGTATTGCTGAATGTGTTTTCAATTTCTAGGCTGCACAAAGGGAGAAGGTGGAGGAACATGTCTGGTCCAATCAAGGCTGGTATTCCTCAGTACACTGCCATTTTTTAAGCTAACTAATAGCAGCCGGTTGGCCCTATAAATCACCAGAACAGAGATAAAAATGAAACCATCACCAAGATTGAGAGGAGAGCACCATGCCAGGACATAATTTCAATACAGTTGTATAGTTGTGTATGTAAGTGTGGACTTTTAAAAGAAGCCCTGGAGGGAAAATATGGAAGAATTTATTTCTTTATTGGTTTGTAGTATATGCATGTTCAAAGTTTTGTGTGTGTGTGTGTGTCTTAACATCCATGGCTAAGCCTCGCTGTGCCTGTCTTTCTGCCAACACATGATCAAACCTGATGCTTCTTTTATTTGAACACCTGTTGGCTGTTCAGTTTCAGCCTTCCAGAGCGCAATATTCTCTCTAGACCTTCCTAAGCCCATTTTTTTCTTTGTGCTGCATTTGAAACAGCAAGTAGGCAGTGTGACAAAATACTACCAAATGAGCTACAGAGATGGTTATGAATTTCACAAGATTAGTATTCTGCTCAAACCTTGAGGATTGTGACACCAGATGGGCTGTTTTTTTTTGTTTTTTGTTTTTACTGTACAAGCCTTAAAAAATGGCAGCTAGTTAATTAGGCATTCATGGTCATAAATTTGTTCCACATGTAAACTTTGAAGGGGGTAAGAAGTTATCAGTCTGGATAATTTATGCACATGTTGTAAATGAGTATGACTACTTTTCACCTCTGTAAACTGTAATATGTCCTGTTGTTATTAGATTTTGTTTTGTAGGAGTTATCGGGAAGTAAAGGAAGTAGGGAATGTCAATAAAAAGTGCTTATTATCATTGATTGAAATTAGGCTTTTTTTATTAAAATTTTTTTCTTTTATGTCAAAAAAAGCAGAAAAATACCATCGCTCTTTCTCGAAGATTACATTACATTTATAATCTTGTTTCGTCCAACCACAAGTCCTGAAATTATTCAGTTCACTGTTTGAGTTTTTTTTTATTTATTTATTTTTTCATTAATCTAGTCAATGAGTCACATTGTAGCTAATTAAATAGTTGCATTTCTGTTAGATCAGCTCATCTCATTGTCATTCTACTGCCTGCTGATGGCTCAGCTGGTACCTTTGTACTCATCTGATTCAGACACTGTTTATGCTGCTTTACGTTGATGCACTTAAGGAGGTGTTTTGCAACCTAACGCCTTTCAGGCTGACTTGTGTTGGACAACTTTCACAAAGTTTTCCAGCTTCCTCCAGAGTAAATACACATGGACACATATTGGCCCACCCATTCAGGGTACATACAAACATATATACGTACATATGCTACAATCATTATAGTACGATTTTAATAGGTCTTTGGAACACACAGACACTATCAACAGAAAGGAGTTTGTGTTTCTTGTTTGTTTTTGTGTTCTCTTTCAGGCGCTGTTTGTTTGTTGTTGGTTTTTTTGTGTGTGTTTTGTTACAGATTCAGTAGTTGATGATACATTAGTTTTGCTTCTCTTCTTTTTTCCTATCCCCACTTCTTTCTGTTTTGTTTTCTCTTTTTGTCCCGGCATGTCCCGCCTCTATCATTTCTTCTGCACCTTCCCGCCTGTCGGCTCTGGTATTGTTGATCCGTACCATTTAAACATGTACATAAAGAAACAAAGAAAGAAAATAAAAGAAAGAGACTAACAAGAGGAGCCTGCAATAGAGCTTCTCTTGGCACAGCAAAGGTCTTTGGCACAACAGAGCATGCAGACAATTTTTTTAATTGCTTAAGCTGCCAGACAAAACAGGTAAAAAAAAAAAAAGAATAAAAAATTGGTCTTTGGTAATAACCTTAGTGCAAAAATACTACACTGCTCAAAAAAATAAAGTAACACTTTGAAAACACATAAGATCTCAATGCAGAATAAAATCATGTCGGATATCTATACAGATAAAGATTGGGTCATGTGTTAGGAATGAAAGGATGCCACATCGGTTGATGGAACTGAAAACTATCAGCCTACACAGGGGATGAATTCAAAGACAATCGAAATGCAGCAGGATATTTTATTTAGCAGAAATTTCATTGCAGCAACACACAATGAGACTCAGTAGTGTGTATGGCCCCCACGTGCTAGCATTCATGTGGGCATGGTCCTAATGAGATGACGGTCCTGGGGGATCACCTGCCAGATTTGGAACAGGGCACCACTGATCTCCTGTACAGTCTGTGTAACCTGGCAGCATCAGATGTACACGAACATAAACCGCGTTTCCAGCTACTCAGCGTGGATTGACTAAACACGGTGAGTTTCCACGGTCTTGTTTTGTTTCCATTGCAACTGAGGACCACCTCAGTGTGGGGGGAGTCAATATAGCAGCACGGGCAGTAGTCTCTTGACATAATTTGTATTTGGCTCAAAACACAACACAACAATGGGTAAGATAGAGGCAAGCTAACATAGCTAACACTAGTTTATCATCACCATCATGCATAAGTCACCGTTCAATGTTTCAATGGACGAAGGTTTTCGTTGTTAAGTATTAACGCTATAACGCCAAACATCACGTAATCGGCTCAGTGTACTTCAAAAGTGCCGCCATTTGCAAACTTTGAGCAACAATTACTACAATAATCCCATGTTTCCTTTGATCAGCCGCATCAGGCTTGGCGTTAACCAGCTGTTCACAGCTATTCAGGGGCTATTCTTCAGCAGTGATCGCCCAGCAGTATAGGGTTATAATATATATGCTGTGTGTGCATTTCAGATGGCTCTCTTGTTGCAAAACTACCGCTGCAAAATGTCCATCTGGGCGTTCAAGCGGTGCTTTGCATGCCTCCATTTTCTTGCTGTCGGGTTTTAAAAATGTAGCAGTTGATTCTGGTGAAGGAGTCGCTCTCATGATTCCGATAGCGACGACACTCTCTGGTCAATCAGTGGCATGCTGTTCTTCCACGTCACATTTTCGGATCGACTTGGATTGCTTGGAACCCCCGATGAGTTACTAAAAAAGTACCTGCTACCTGGTACCAGGTACTAATGTAAACGCCTTCCAACCGTGCTGAGTCGAGTCAACCCGTACTGAGTAGTTCCATATGGAAACGTGGCTATAATGTCCCAGAGGTGTTCTATTGGATTTAGGTCAGGCAAGCATGTGTGCCAGTCAATGGCGTCAATTCATTAATCCTCCAGGAAGTACCTACATACTCTTGTCACATGAGGCTGGGCACTGTCATGCACCATGACCCAGTGCACCAGCGAAAAGCATTTGGTCTAGCCTCTAGAGGTCTGTGCATCCCTCATATCCAGCTCTCCTAGAGTAACTGTCTGTCTCCAGGAATCTCCACCACACCCTCTCAAGACTGTGTTTGGAGACACAGCAAACCTTCTAGCAATGGCACATATGTCATTGCCATCCTGGAGGAGTTGGACTACCTGGGTGACCTCCATGGGATCCAGGTGTCACTTCATGCTACCAATAATGACACTGAACCTAGCGAAATGCAAAACTAGTGAAAAAAAAGTCAGAAAAGATGAGGAGGGAAAGAATGTTAGCTTTATTGCTGGAACACTAAACAGACAAAACTGGACAGGGACAGCAGCATAAACTAGAAAACGCACTTGATAACATGACTCAGAGACCTCATGACTCAGACCAATGATGACAATGCGACGAAAGACACAGGAAAACTGAGACAATACTGTATATACACATACATGTAATGAGGCAATGCGAAACAGCTGGGAGGGAAGCACAGGAAGTAAAACCCACCAAAATAAAACAGGAAGTAACAAAACACAAAGACCAGGATCTTAAGACACATGAGACCAAGGACAACGGCACAGAGGGACAAAACAGACACTGAAATACAGGAATGACCAAACAAGGAAACCAGGAACTCAAAGCAGATAATCATAACTAAGAACATGATTCAGAAGCTACGACAAACAGAGAATCAAAACTGTGAGCAAACTTAGGAGCGCAGAAGATCTTCACAGCAAAAGAACTTCAAAACACAAGAACACTGCAAAAGGCCCAGGACCAAGACATAGATTTTATGCCTGTCAAACTGCTATCTTTGGATTTTTCATGGATTCAACTAAAGAATTAGGAACAAAGTTTTTTTTTTTTTTTGTGACATGTTGCCGGTAACAAAGTGCCTAAAGATATTTAAAATTGATTCTTTGCTAAGTTGTCTGTTATGTGTAGACACAACTCTGGTCATCCCTTGAGTCAGGTGCTTTATTTTATGCATGAATGATTTATAGATCAGCATTAAATGGCTTAACAAACAAAAAACACCCTCTGAAAATAGGTCAGGAACATGGACTGGGCTGAAAAGGAGTGAAAAAAAAATGCCAATGTTCAAAGAAAAACTTTGAAAGACCTTCAGAAAGCCTGAGGAACCAGTGACCTGTTAAAAAAAATTACAAGAAAGTCTGGCTCCTTGGAAAGAAAATGTAAAAAAAATCAGGGTGACTTAAGACTTTTGCACAAGACTTTAGAACACAAATATTTAAATATTCAACACACACAAGAGAATACCTACAAGATTATGTTGTGACATAACCAGAAAATAGCCCTTGAAGTGATGACCATTCTTTACTTTCTTCATCTCTCTGCCTCTCGACAACCCTCCAAAAGCTGTTATACGAGGCAGGTGGTCTTAGATGTCAAATCTGTGATGCCTGTTGTTTTCACGAGGCTGTCAAAGGAATCGACTTTAGGACTGCCAATTGTACCAGGCTCCCCACAATAGCAACATGTAGAGACAGTTACCACAATCTGAAATTAACAAAGGATTGTGTCATATGGCGGGTAATTATGAACCACAAAGACACTGGACTGTTCTGCCAAAATCAACAGGCAGAGAAAGAAGAAAAAAAAAAGCTCAGAGAAAAATGTCTGAAACAGGGAGACACATGAATGAACTGATGGATAATATGGAGAAAATGGCCATGGAATTATCTGCAGAGTAACCCAAAGTCATTATCTGGATCACTCTCTGAAATAATGTCTGGCACTATCCCGGATAAAACACAATGGTGATTATTCACAGTTCAAAAAATGAAACAGGCTAGCGGGTCAGATGCCTGTTGGAGTGCATTCAGCATGCACAAAAATGCATTTTGCTATTATCTGGAAAGCTATCTATAACCACCTATAATATGATGTGCGATATAAATAATGAAGGTGTTATGTCAGTTTGCAGGTTTTTCATATATAGATAAAAGGGTAGAGAGGAACTGAAGGGCTGTAAAGCTACAACACAGGACCATTTGATACCTGCGTAGATACTGTATATGTTATATATCATTGCCTGGATTTCAGAAAACCTTTTGTAGCTCATCCAGGTTATGTTTAATTCAAAAGGGCAGAGAAACTGGCCCAGACTTAAATTGTCTAGGACTTCCTCTGAGCTAGCTGTCAAGAAACTAAAGTCTAATTTTTTTACTTAGAATTAAACATTTGTGGTGTAAGTCTTGTAATCTTAAATAAAAAGAACGTATTAGATACATAAAGCTTCCTGTTCTCCTTTTCTTAATTTTCTGATAAAAGAAATAAGGTGTAACAGCCAGTTATCAAAAAGTGACTGGACAGAATATCTTTCAGACATCCCTCTTAACTGGCTTTAAAAAAAAACTTTTTTATTTATTTAGTTTACAGACTCTTCTATTGCTTCTGTCAGCTGCTGAAATTTCTTGCCATTATCTTACCACACACTGAAGATACTAGCAGAATAATTTTATCGTTTCTCATAATACTGCACAATTTGCAATAATGAGTCCCAGTACTTGATTAAACATTATATTGAATTATTTAATACTGTGCAGTAGGTGTGACATAGAGCAAGTCAAGGTCTTGGATGAATACATGTTAATACTATAAACTCTGTCCACCAAATTTCCCTTCTGATTCATGCCTGGAAAAGTATTTACAGTTAACAATTGTGATGTGTGCTATAAATTGCTATTGCGCAAAACAACTACAAACTGTAAAATATGTATCAGTTACGCTGATTCTAGGTCTGTGCCTGAGTTTTTGATTATTTGAATAATGTGTTTATTATGATGTGGCCTTAAGCAATTTTTAAATAATGAAATGAAATAATGGATGTAAAAGGTAGACTGGATTATTTCTAGGTACTGAGAACCAGAGAGTGTCGGCAGGTCAAGGGTTTTGTAATGTTAATAACTTAGTGTGAGCCATCTTCGCCATGGCTCCAACGTGCTGCCACTGATTTCGTAGCTGTCAGTTTTAATTATTTTAATGGAATCACTTGGTTAGTTGATGCAGTCCAGTCATAATACTGTTCCAAGTGTAAGAACTGATTTACAATTTTACATATTTTAATTATTTTACTAAAATAAAGCAGAAAAATCTGTTTTTTCAATTTAAAAAATCCACATAAATACTATCTTCTTATCGGTTAATTACACTGTACTACCTTTAAATTGATTCCTCTCCAACCGTCAGTTTTAAACCTGCTTTCAGAAACAAATTCAGACCACAGGTCTTAAGAGTTTGTTCATCCTTCTGCTGAATGATTTTGAGTTTTGCACATTTTGCACATTTTATCTACTAAAATACAGGTAAAACATTGTTTCACTGGTGTATATTTTACACACACCTATTCACTATTATTACAAAATCCCTACTTTATAGGTTTTGTTATTGTTTAAAATGAACGTATTCATTGTTTTTAAAGTGCACTGTAGTGACAACTAAATGAAGTGCTGCTAACATTTTGGCTATCACCTAGCAAGCAAAAACATGACAAACATGAGGCTGCAAGTCCTCAGTTTGACCCTCATAATAGCAAACATTCAGCTTGGCAATCATCTCCATGGCAACAACCCTCTTCATTGCTACAGCAGTGGATGAAGCTTTTATCTTTGGTTTGTGGATCACAGGAGGAGTGACGGCGCATCGTAAGAAGAAAATAATGACACAGTAAAGCTTTTTTGATAGAGGATATTGAGGTTGATGAGAGTACAAATTATTTTACTCTACTTAGCCCCCTCCAAACACGCACTATTAAACACATGAACCTTTTGCTAGAAATGCGTCTGTAAATTCCCGACACAGCCATGACATTAAATGAGTGGGTAAAAATTTTTGCCAACAGGTGTACAACAGGTGTTGTTGTGCTTTCACATAAATATGTGAATATGAATGCATAACTGTCTCCTGTGGACCACTGTGGGAAATTCATAGGATGCCTGTGCTGGGGATTTCTTTATGGTATGTTAACAAAAAACTGAATGTTGTTTTTTTTTTGGCAACAACCAACTATCAGTGGGGTCGACATAAAAAAAAAATGCGCTGGAGAAAGCTGTTGTAAACGATACAGCAATACATACAATACAACAACTGTAACAATATTTTTACAGTAAAATTACTTTATGTGTTCAACAATAATGTGAAATAGACATAATATTGTGGTGTGATGGGCTCATAATACTTTATAATGATGCACACTGTGTGGAGACATTAATAATATCCTTCAGAAATATTTAAAATTCAGACAGCAAAGTCTAATTAGAAATTATCTCTGCTCCTCAAATGCCATTGATTTGCCACATTTTCCCTACCTGAAATTTATTTTGATGTTTTAGGGGCATTTAAATTTTGCTTGAAATGAGGGCAAAGACCGTTCCACAGGCTTTTTGACTGACAGCTGCTCCCGAACAGAGTGTAGGCTGTTATTAAAGAACGTTTGCTTGCTATGCAGACACTGTGACAGTGTGCAATCACAGCTGACGACAGGAAGCAGGCACACTTACTGTGACTGTCACCTGGAATGAGCATGTGTAATGAAGGGCTTCACTTCAGAGACTAAAGAACCCTCAGATCATCATAATGAAGCAATACACACAAACCACATACACTGAGAAATATAGATGTGCAAAGGAGTATACTGCAGTCTTCAAGTATGTAAAGTCACAGTTTAAAAAATTGTCCCCAGATTGGGTAACTACAAACTCGGGTGAACTATAAAACATTGCATCGTGGCATTATTATTTACTGCTTCATTAGGAATTTATTCAATTCAATTCGGTTGTATTTGTAAAGCACTGAATCACAACAAGTCACCTCAGTGTGATTTATAGTGTAAGGTAACGATGCTACAAAAATACAGAAAAATCTCCAACAGTCAGATAAGAGGGGAAGTAGCAGCCAGCTACTGCTAATCAAATGCACTTCACTAATTGAACATGTGACCGCCTCCATAAAATAGAGGTTTTGGCAGGTTACTGGTCTGGAGCATTCAGATCTCTATTAACATGGTGCCAAAGGGAAAAGACATCAACAATGATCTTGTTGCTGTCCATCAGTCTGGGAAGTGTTACAAGTCTAAACAATGTGATGTTTTTCACTCTCCAATGAGAAAGATCATCCACAAGAGGAAGACATTCAAAACAGTTGTTAGTCTTCCTGGGAGTGGATATCCTAGTCGATTCACCCCAAGGGCAAACCGTGCAATCCTCTGAGAAAATGCAATAAACTCGAGCGTGAGAGAGCCTCTTCTCTCTAAAAATAACATTGCACCATGGGTTAGCTTTGAACTAAATTGCATGGACATAAAATCAGCCACATCACAAAAACCACTGTAGTTAAGTAAATATTTGTTGGATATTTATTGAACTTATTTACTTAAATCACTGATTGGAGTGACGTCAGTCACCCGGTTCAACTGAACAACCTGAGTCAGTGGTCTTTCTGGTGAGTCCGAGTCCGTCATTGACCCGGTTCACCTCAGTGACCTGGGTGTGCTGTTTGTCCGCTACTCTGCTGTCTGCTCTCACTCACTCACCTTTTGTACTTAGCAGCAGCAGCTAGTCAGAGGACTCATATGATCCAGGTTAATGGAGACCTCAGAATCATGATTCAGTAGGAAGATTCAACTCATTAACCCGGGTGATTTAGGAACCAGCCAGAACTAATCAAAGTGAAGATCTCTGGACATAGTGCCCGGTGCATCGTTTGGATCTTAAGGATTTCTT
>VUQJ01002682.1:52546-64019 GCA_015108635.1 Andinoacara biseriatus | reverse complement strand
ATAATTATAGTAAAATGCACATAGTTGAGGTTCACAATTATGTTTTGTCCTCCTGTATCATTTCAAATGCAAAAAAAAAAAGTCTACTGTGGGCATAGAGTAAAGTAGGTAAACGAAGACCTCTCTGCAGCTCTGAGTGGGTTACTGCTGAGCAGCTGAGACTGAAATCTCTGACACTTGCTCTGCCCCTTTTGTTCTTCCTGGAGCTGTATCACTGCAGGATTCCTCCTTCACTCCTCTTGTGCTCCCTGAATGTTGTACAACTGGCAAGACTGCCTGCACTGCATTCTCAGTTTAATGATGATTATCTGCTCAGACTGTTTATATGCAGAAATGTGTAGTGCACTCTTTATGTGTGTGTGCCTTTGCAACATATTTATGCAGTAAGACACCCGGGTGACTTTAGGACCCTGTGAGAGACACAGGAGGCGTGGCAATATTTTTAATCTGACCACAGAACCTGTTAGCTTCCTCTTGGTTTCTGTAAGACAGTTCACATGTTCCCTTACAACAGTTCCTTGATGTGAGAGCTACAATACAGAAGTGCTCTGTAGCAGAGCAGCGCAACTGCCTCAGTCCTGTCCCAAGCTTAGCAACCCTACTCCATGACCTGTGGAGGGGGACCTTTGTGTCATGGCATGCCTGTGAAAACTTCCCTGTTCCAGGTAGTGTACAGCAAGCGATGGAGCAGCAGGCCTGGATTCTGAGGAGCTTCCTGGCTGACCTGCAGAGACAGGAGACTGTGGCTAAGGAGGCACCTAACGGCATCGCTGGGGAGTTTACGGTGAGTTAACTGTAATTTTCCTTTTGCTGAAGTACAGCTAACGACTGTCAACATAGAAGATATGCTCTCTACGTGATTTTCACACTCACACGATAAGACAAATGTACATTTTTGCTGGATTTTTATACTGACAGTAAGCACAGTGAAAGTGAAAGTTCTTAGTCCTACTTAATAGTTTTTTTCTTTACAAAAGACCTCACACTGAGGGAAGTACCAAACTGACATTGCACCAAGGCTTCCAACGCCATTTTCATTCTTCCTCTTTGTATTGATGTTTGTCACTGAAGGCACAACAATGAGGAAGAAGTGCAAGCAAATGCCCTTAACAACTAATAACGACTAGCACTGAAACAGCCAAACGCACACGCACACGCGCGCACACTCACACAGACACACAAAAATTGTCCCTCAGAAGTGTTAACCGCAGGGTGACATCATCTGTGGGCTGGTGCCATGGTGATGAGTGACATGGCGGTGCCTGAAGACAGCACTGTGCGCTTCACATGCTGCCCCTCTCTCTGCCATACTGCTACCACCCCAACCACTCCAGAGGAAAGCGTCCATTGCATCACTTCCTCTGAGGACAAAAAACACTCTGTAGTGTTAGAGAAGTGGAGATGGTTTGCAAGTCCTTTCAACAGACTCTTTTGGAAGTGCCAGAACCGGCCTCTGAACAAAAAGGCCAATGTCTCAACAAATCCTCCGACCACAAACGTGAGTCTAACTTGAGGGTCGAGCTTCCGCTGAGTCCGTTTAGAATGGAGATCCTCTCAGTTTCTTAGACATTTTGCCAGTTTCAAGTAAAATGAGTCACTGATTCTTCATTCGGGGTTGAATCACACAAAAACTGACCACATGTGACAATGTGCAATTGGTCACATGTAATTTGCTGTCTGTTTGCTCCATCTTCTTACTGACTCTCCTGTATCAGTTGGTTATGACCTCACAGCATTTGCAATGTGGAAAAAGCATTTCCAGTAACACAGCATAAAAACACAACCATGACACCCTATTGTCGAAATGATATTACCCTACTGCTGCTATCAGTGATTATGAACGATTATGAAATTTGTTTTTGCTAATTAAATGGAATTTAGGTGCATTTACTTTTAGCTCAAGGGGATGTCACAACACTATAATTTTAGGCGATCGAATACATCACTGTTTCTTAATAGGAAGTCAAACTGCATATTGAGATCAAACATAAACCAACTGATACTATCTCAGCAAAACAGAGTTGGCTTGAAAAACATTGTGACCAAAAAAAAAAGGTTCTCTAGCATTTACATAACTTTAAGGAACTGTGATGAAAAGGCTTTATGCATGCAGTGCATTTAAATTTCTTTTGTTCTTTTTCAGAGGTTGAAAAGTCAGTCAACGAAGTACCGCACCGACAAGACCTACCCTTCCAAAACAGCAGAAAAGCAGGAGAACATCAAGAAGAACCGATACAAAGACATTCTGCCATGTAAGGTTTGCTAAATTAAACGGTAACATGACATAAACTCCTGCGTTAGACAAATTATTTCTGAGTCCACATTAAGGCAGTTTAGATGGTACATGTGTGAGTTATTGAGTTCTGTCTTATTCCTCAAAAACTAAATGCTGAAAATAAACAAAGATGGATCAAAATATCATAGTTTTACAGTTTACTGCATTAACGTTGTGAAGTAATATTTAAATATAAGTAATACGATGATCCAAAAATGGCACAAACACTATAATTCTCCATTTATTTAATATTGTGAATTAGATGACCAACATATGATCAACATATCTATTTTTACTATAAGAATAAAGTCTCACATTTATTTCAATTGGACAAGGTGGAATAAATCCTTGTGATACAGTAAAGAGAGAAACTAACATATTTTATTATATTCTGTTCTAATTCTGCTCGTTCGTCATTTTGCCACAAGGCTGTGAAAACTTAAAGCACACTCAACAATTCAGGCTATAACTAGATATTCTTCTTCTTGTAGTTGACCACAGCAGAGTAAAGCTTACTCTTGTCACATCTAAAAATGACACAGACTACATCAACGCCAGTTTCCTCAAGGTAAACAAAAAGTGCCCTTTTAGCTTAAAACAGCTGATGGCTCAGCTGATATCCTTCTACAAATCCAATCGACAAACTGCATATTTGCATTGCTTGAGCGGCTTTAGCCAAGCCACAACGGAAGGAAATCTGCAAGCCACTTTGCAACCCACCTCTACCCCAGCTTCTCTTTCTTATGCTGTTGCTAACCAAATCATTGTTGCAATGATCCCTGCTGTTTTCTGCTCTCCCTGCCTGCATTTAACATTTGTGAGTGAAAGGTTAGGGAGGCCAGTGCTGCCAAATATGAGTTACTGCAGATAGAAATAATTTCTTTGGCCACAGGGGTTCTGGCTGAAACGCGGTTTATGTAAATGTAATTAACATCTACTGACTCTGTAAGCTGCATGTTGTGTGCAGGGAGCGTCAGACTCCAGGGCCTACATTGCTACTCAGGGTCCCCTGCCTCACACAGTAGTGGACTTCTTGAGGATGCTTTGGGAATACAAGACAGAGGTGAGGCCCACGTGTTATCTGTGAATACCACAAGGTGTGCTTTTATTAAAAAAAGTTCTGGTTTTAGCCACATGAAGTGAAGTGCTGATCCCCATTCCCATTTACACATCTTCACATTATACTCCTATTATTCTAGGTCGTAGTCATGGCCTGTCGAGAGTTTGAGATGGGAAAGGTAAACTGCTCTCTGCTTTCTTAATGTAGACAGCTTTTTTTCCCCCTCACCATACAGAATGTTCTTTTTGCATGTTTATGCACCAGCCTAGTGTGTTTTAGCTTTAGTGTTACGCCATCGAATGTCTTCTTTTGACTGAAAGTACTTTTGTTATGCATGTATGCGAGTTTGTGATAACTGCTTTTTTTTTCTTTTAGAAAAAGTGTGAGGTTTACTGGCCACAAAAACAAGAGGAGCCATTTGTTTGTGAGCCTTTTAAAGTTTACTGCGTAAGTACTTTTTTTCTTGTGGTCATATTTCCAAACTGAACAGGTAGATCTGTTCCAAAAACTTAAAATGAATACACACTATATTATAGCATTTACTATATCGAATTTTAGCTGATATACACGTCACACCTACAGCTGTGCTCAGAAGTTTACAGCCACTCATCACTGTAATTTTGGACTTTTAATCAATTCTTTGAACTTTTCTTTTTTCAAGGTGGAATGATTGTACAACATACGTTTTTAATGACTTTAAAAAAAAACAAGAATTGCGTGCACAACACTAAATTTGTTTTGGATTTTCTCTTATCCACACAGGGTCAATATTATACATCAAAAATATACATACAGGCCCACTGATACTTGGTTAAATGTCCCTTGGCAATTTGCACCTTGACCAGATGCGTTTGGTTGCCATCAAGAAACTTCTGGTATAATTCTGGCTGGATATTTGACCACTTGTCTTGGCAGAATTGGGAGAGTTTGGGTTGGTTTATTGGCACCAATCCAGCTTTTAAGCATAGTCTGGTGTTCCAGTGGTTTCCAGTTCATGGCAGGCTTGAGCTTTGGTGGTCCTAAATTGTTCCTGAACATCCTAACCAATTTCCTTTTATATGAGGGCGACAGTTTGCTAAGGTCTGGAAGAAGACCCAAAGTGGTGGCATATGTGAATAACTTGTACTTACGTATAATTGTTTGAACTGATGATCTTGCTTAGAAATGGCTCCAAAAAAACCTCTCCCCATTTTGTGAAAACCTACAATTCTCCAGAGTGATGAGAAATGTGATGTTTTGCTCAGATTGTTCTGTTAGTCAATTTTTTTTTGTTCTATTGGTCAGTCCATTGAGTAATGTCAAACAAATCCTTCTTGTGCTGGCGAGGACCTGCCATTGTAATCAATCATGTTCACTAATGAGAATTTAATTATCCTTGGCCTTGTCAAATTAAATGAAACTGTAGAACCTTTAGCACTGCTTATTAAAAGATTTAAGTGAGTGTATGTATTTATTTGAGCCTCTATGTATACTTTTGACTAGGGCTGCAACGATTAGTCGACATTGTCGACAATAAAAATAGTTGATGACGAATTTAATCGTCGATTATAATCGTTTTTTATTATTGATTTTTTTTTAAACGGAGTGAGACGTCTTCCTGTCCGCCTATCTCTGGCGAGCGCAATAGCGTTCAGTGGCGTGTTAAGTCATGGCGGCTAATTGAAAAAGAACACGGTGTGCTGGACGAGCCAAGGTTTGGAACAATTTCCCCAAAACGCTGTCGCTTTTTTTGGGGGGGACGGGGGGTCATTACGGGGGATTGAAAATACGCTAAATTGGCAACACTGAGCCCAACCTTAGTCCAGTTGTTTGTTCCTGTTGTCTGCACTAACCTCGCGAGAACTGCCACCCAGGCTACTGCAGAGGGCAGTTCTCGCGAGGCTAGTGACAGAATTCAGTTTGGAGCGGCAGGAATAATTTTTAAAAGTTATTATAATAAAATACGGGAAATTTACCTTAAAATGGGAGGGCGGCTGGACAGAGTGGTAAAATACGGGAGTTTCCCGGCCAAAACGGGAGACTTGACAGGTATGCATTTTAAATAACCTTACGCTAAATGTAAAAGCTGATAGTTAAAGTGTCATTTCATAATTATGTGATTCATAATCCGATTAGTCGACTAATCTTTTTAATAGTCGGTGACTAATCGACTATCAAAATAATTAGTTTTAGCCCTACTTTTGACCCTGTGTGGACTTGTGAAAATCTAAAATCAATTCAAATTTTTAAATATTTTTAAAGATGTATTCTGTACAATTATTACATCCTGGAAAAAGAGCAGTTTAAAGAAATCATTAAAAGCCCCAAATTACCACAAGATTCATGGTCATGATGAGTGTATGTACACTGCTGACCACATACACAACAGCTAATTATACTATCACTAAGGCAATATAAATTACATTACCTTATTTTATTTCACTGTCTTTATGTAGGCAGCAAAAATAAGTATCGAGTTTAAAGATATAGTGTTTGCTTTTTTTACAGGACTCTGAAGAAAATAAAGGAGACTATCTGACAAGGATGTTGAGGCTAACTTATCACAATGTAAGCAGTGTTTACTGGTTCTTGGCATTTCTCCGTATCATTGTAGAGTTTTTACCTTACAGTATAAAGCACCTGGAAGTGACCTGGTGCTATATAAAAAAATTGAATTGAATAGAATATTTTATAGCCTATAAACTATATAAAATATGTGATAAATTTGTTGGTCTTAACCTTAAAATATAACCTTGATATTTAATTTGCTGTAAGAAGAAGCTTGCATTTAAAATGCGTACCATGCTTTCAAATTTTTCAGAGCTCCCGAAGTTTGAAACAGCTGCACTATGTCAACTGGCCAGATCATGGAGTACCGGACTCCATACCTCCGATTCTGGACATGTTGGAGGAGATGCGCTCTTATCAAGCACATGACGACATCCCTATTTGCATCCACTGCAGGTCAGGCATCTGAATAGAATTTGAAAGTACTGCGTGGCTTTAGTTGTGTTATTTAAAGCATATTTATTCTGTCACGAGGATCAAATTTTTCATAATATAATGCAAATTAAAATTTCATTTAAAGCACAAACTCCACCCTAGTGTGACGCCACCCTAGAAATCCATTTTATTGTCCATCTTATTACTTTAATTACTCAGAATAGTATTAGCTTATTTACCTTGTCAGCACATGTAGAAACTACAAGGTTGTATGAAATGCACTACTTTGTTTTGATATATTAAAAAGCAGACATTAAAAACAGATCAAAGAATTGCGATCGAGTTTGCGCTGCTGCTGGATGTGCATGTGTACATGTCCCCTGCTTAGAGGTTACACACCAGTCTTTTAAACAGGAAACGTGTGGGCGGCTGGCCAAAAACCTACTAGGCTTTAAAGTTTATATGGTGGCATTTCCCCTGCAGTTTTCCAGCACTTACACTATGGCTGATTTTAAAACCGTCATTTACCAGCTTAAACACAAGAGTTTGGACTCCAGATAGATGATTGTATGTGCATGTTTCTGTGTTTGATTGGAAATATTTAGTGGGAAAAAACGTGCTATTAAATCATGTTTGAGCGTGCATAATTTAGGGACTGGGGTATAGCTGCAGTATGTGAGGTGGGACCTGTGTGAAATGTGCTGGAGTCCCATCTCAGCTGTGTAGAAAATATGTTTAATTTTATTTCCTGTTCTGCATCATAGTCTCCCTACGAAGAAACCGAAACAACTTTACATAATCTAAAGACTTAGCTCTTGAAATAAGAAACATTTTACTCTGTCAAATACTTATTTTATCACATAAATATATTTTATATTTTTTATAGTTGAAGACATTTTCATTAACTATAAGACAATGTATTAAAGAATATGTCTTAACTAAACTGTCCTGCCAAAATGCCAAACGCGACAGTCCTCATGACATGAATGTTAACATTCTTAACGAGTACAGAGCAGGTAATTATGCTAAAAGTTGATCTGCGTGGTGAGAAACGTGATGTGTTGCTGCTGTGTTCGCAGTGCTGGCTGCGGGAGAACTGGAGCGCTGTGTGTCATTGATTATACTTGGAACCTTCTAAAGAAGCAGGTCAGATGCTCTGCTCTACCTCCCTCAACATTTTACGTGACAGATGCATTCAGCTGTTAAATTGCCAACCTTTCCGCTGCTTTTGTGTGCTTGCTTATAGGTGATCACTTCAGATTTCAGTATCTACGATTTAGTTCAAAACATGAGAACCCAGAGGCCATCTATAGTTCAAACCAAGGTACCTGCTGTTTTTTTTTAATCTAATAAGTCTTCCAAACAACATAAGCAATTCTTATGTCAGTTAATAATTTTTCTTGTATCAAAAATCTTCTGATGGGTTTTGTTTTGTGCATAATTTTTTTATTGTTTAACCTCAGGAACAATATGAACTTGTCTACAGAACCATCAAGTTACTATTTCAGAGATATTTGCAGTCTGTAGATGAACAGACCCGCCGAAATGAGGTGAGTAACCTGGAATCCGTCGTCGCCGATGAGCTTAGACAGAGATTAGATAGAAATGAAGACAACGTGTATGTGCTTCATCAACAGCAACTGAAAAGCACAGCCATCTGTATCTGTAAAACAGAAACAGTAGATGTGGCAGGCTTTTTTGTGGTTTCAGCAGCTTTAAAATAGAATGCAGTCACATGATCAAAATGGAAAATCTTCAAACCGAAGATTTCTTAGTCAGAAATTGACTAAGAAGGCTGCCGGCAGCACCTCGGCTTGAGTTGGCTTTAATGCTGTAAGATGCTCCCCTTATGTGCTGCTAAACAAAATATTATGCAGAGCAGAGAAAACCAGTGTTTTACAAGCACAATGAGTTTACATGCAAATTAGATTCACTAATCCTGTTTCAACTCATTCTCCTCTTAAAGGTGACAGCAGTCCAGTCGGCGATCTCTGAAAATGAGCTTTTGATCACAACTGAGGAGCCTGATTTGTTGCCGCAACTTCAGTATCTGCTTGATGAGGAGGGGGCTTTTCTGCCGACAGACTGGCAACACCGGTATCTAAATCAGACGCCCCCTGAACCTCTGGCAGTCACCCAGGACCAGAATGTAGGACCCTGGGTGGCACTTAAACCGGCGCATACAAATCAGAGAGTTCCTGCAGTCGAAGAATTGACAGCGCAGAGTGACGGTGTACTGTCACTGAACCAGCAACCTTCACCAGATATAGCAGCAGCCATTTGTTCAATGGTGGAGGACCCCTACTTTGACACTGCTTTGAGTTCCCCGTCATCAGACGAAGCACCCATGGGTGCTACTGAAGAGACCGGAGAGTGGACAATGAGCCCTGTCTTCAGCACACCTTCATTCCTTTTGAATGACCACACTTTGGAGCCCAACTCACCTGCCTCAGGTTAACGCTAATGCTCGTGCATGTGTTAGCCTCAAGATTAGCAACACTGATGATAACAGCTGATTTTTCTGTGTTTTTGCAGATTCTGTCCACACGTCAGGGGAAGAGCCTCCTCCGCTACCCGAACGAACCCCAGAGTCCTACATACTGGCTGCGGATACAGGTTAGTGCCCCCAGTGAGCATCAGTCTGGAATAGGAGCCATTAGCTCCTGGGACGCTGACGCCTCCTGTTATGATTTTGTCTTTCAGAGGTTTCAGATCCTTTTGAAAGGTTATCGGTTATTTCACACGATGCTGCAGCTGATGCAGGCGCGGAGCTGAGTGGTAAGAAAACCTAACTGAAAAATATAATGTGAGACTATTAAATGTGCAGCTGTAACATGACTAATACGAATAGTTTCCAGTGTGCTAAATGTCTGCTATCATGTGACCCCTTGCAATAAGGTCTTTTTGACCCAAATCCTTCATATTGTATTTCATGTTATTCATCAAGTGTAATATTATTAATAGACTATGAGACTTAATTCTGTATTTCCAGGCAGCCCCCCCTCACCGGCCCCCCCACTGCCAGAAAGAACCCCGGAATCTTTTGAGGTGGCCGTTGATCAAGGTAACTTCATAAATTCATAAATCTGAATGATTAAACAGTAAATTTGAAAAAAAAGAAAGTATTTATTGAAGTAATCATCAACAAAACTGATATTTTTGGCCTTTTAGCTCCTGTGGAGCAGAGGTTAAAGGTCACACCGGCAGCGAACCTAAACGTAATAGGAATGTCTTCAGAGTGGTTCGGCAGCTCAAATCTTGGAGCCGCTGTGTTTCAGAATGAGAGAAAATCCTTTGAGAGGAGTAAGGTAAGAATGAATTGTCTTCACTGAATTCCTGCAAGTTGGCAGATCAGTTATAAATACATGTATTTACATCATTTATTCACGTAGAAAAGTGGTCAACCGGGCACCTGTATTTATGAAACATCTAAAAATGACTGCAAAAAATGACACAGACATTTTCATCCATCCATCCACTTCCGCTTATCCTGTTCAGGGTCGCGGGGGGGGGCTGGAGCCTATCCCAGCTGACATAGGGCGAGAGGCGGGGTACACCCTGCACAGGTCGCCAACCTGTCGCAGAACCAACACAGAGACTTTTCACACTCACATTCACACCTATGCGCAATTTAAAGTAGCCACTTAACCCCAGTAAGTGCATGGCAGACATTTATGCAAACATTTTCAATAAAACCTTAATAAAAACAGAATGCAGTGACTTGCAAATGTCATAAATGCATATTTTATTCATAATAGAACAAATAAAATCAAATGTTTCAAGTGAGAAAATGTGAGCTCATTTTGAATTTGATGGCAGCACCACATCTCAAAAAAGTTGGGACAGGGCCGTGTTTAGCACTTTTCTTTTAGCAACACTCCGTAAACATCCCGGAAGTGAGGACAGCAGTTGCTGGACTTCTGGGAGAGGAATGTTGTCCCATTCTTGTCTGATAGAGGATTGCAGCTGCTCAACACTCCTGGGTCTTCTTTATCTTCTTTATGCTTTTTGTCTCGACTCCTCTGCTGTTAGGCCATGCTGTGGTAAGAGATGTAGTGTGCTGTTTGCATTATCTTGCTGAAACATGGAAGGCCTTTCCTGAAAAAGATGTTGTTGGGATGGGCGCACGTGTTGCTCTGAAACCTGTATATACCTTTCAGCATTGTTGGTGCCTGTGCAGCTATTTGAACTGAACTCTGGAGGACACTTTCACACTTTGCTTCAGCCCATTTGAAATGAGCTTTGGCCCAGAGGGGACTGCGGCGTTTCCTGATCGTGTTCACACGTGGCTTCTTCTTTGCACAATAGAGCTCTAACCTGCATTTGTGGAAGGCACGGTGACCTGTGTTCACAGACAGTGATTTCTGAGTGTTCCTGAGCCCATGCAATGATTTCCGTGACAGGATCCGGTTTGTTTTTAGGGCCTGAACATCACAGGCATGCAGTGCTGATTTTCAGCCTTATCCCTTGCACACTGTAGATGATGAAATATTCATAGTCTGCAATTTTTATGTTGAGGAACATCCACAGTTGTTTTTTGCAGATTGGTGAACCTCGGCTCATTCTTACTTCTGCCTCACTAAGATTGTTGTTTTATCCTGAGTTCTGTTACTGACCTGCTGCCATTGATCCTCCAGCTTTTTCTTTTTAGTACCACTTATTTTCCAGCCTTTTGTTGCCCCAGTTATGACTTTTTTTTAAAAAATGTGTCGCTGCCATCAAATTCAAAATATTAAAATAACAATAAAAATTAATATTGTTTTTAACATGGTGCATTTTCTCACTTCAAACTTTTTTATATTCTATGTTCTGTGGTGAAACCCACATGATTTTATGAGCCTTGCATATAATTGAATTCTAGTTGTATTTATATTTTCCACAGCGTCACACCATTTTTTGGGGGGGGGATTGGGTTTGGAGGTGTTATTGATTTGCTCATTCACAGCTTCAGTAGTTTGTAGAATTACAAACAAGGTCACACCTATGAATGTCCCAACAGTCAAAATGATGCAAGTCAAGATTTCTGATAAGTCACGTTGTTGATTAATTAAGATGTAGATAAATGTATTGCTGAGTGTTACCCCTGCTATGTTGCTCATGTGCATGTGTAATGTCCCTCGTGTACAGGATACTTCACTGAAAAAATGTTTAAAACAAGTATTGTTGCCATTACGTAACTGTAGGTTTCTTTCTTGTAGAGTCTGAAAGTAAAAACG
>VUQJ01002682.1:0-11260 GCA_015108635.1 Andinoacara biseriatus | reverse complement strand
GAGGGAGAGGGAGTGATAAATGATGATTGACTGCAGCGAAAAAGTAGGTTGGGATGGAGTGTGGTTTTCCCTGAACCCTGACATTCAAAGTTCAGTTCAATTTACTACAGAGCTTGTCCCACAAGAAGGAAACCGTTTTCACAGCAAGACAGGATATGAACAATAAAAACACACAAAAGCCATACACAATGTGGATACTAGGCCCATAATCCAATAACACAAAGTCCTTGTGTGATTTAACAGCAACAAATACCGCTAGGAATAAGGCAAATGTGTTCCAGGCTTCACGGGATCCCTGAAAACATTATCAGATAATGTGCATGCTGTACATTTGCTGTACAAATGTGCTTCTGTGTGAATGGGCTCCTAAAGTTACAGTTTACCATCTATAATATACAGCCTGGAGCTACTAGTCATTGATCTGAAGTAGATGACTAACCAACCAAGGGCACGTGAGGTCAGATATTTCTGTCATTTCCTGCTTTAAAGTATGTCTGTCTATCTGCAGGTCTGTGTGAAAGTTTATCTAGCAAAAGGCTCGACATTAATAATTAACTTTCTGAGGATTTCTGGTTCTGGTCCGTTTAAAACACACACGGTAGTGTTACATTAGGCAGAAAAGGACAGAGGAGATCCATTATTTATCCTGATGACTGGCTCATACACTCAGGGTTGGAGGGCCAGTCTCTCAGGGCCAGAGAGCAGATGAAATAGCTTTTACATAGCCAACACATTTTCAACATCATGTGCAAGTGGCTGGGGTAAACTCGGGGGATAGAGGGATAGATTATTTCCAGTCCTTTCATATTTAGGATGGCATTTTAATGACATGGGCAATGAGCTGATTTCACCTGATGACCTAATGGTGCACAGCTCAGCAAACTCACAAGAGAACTAATAACCAGCAGCCTTACCGCTGCAACAAGCACATCTTAAAAAGCGTAACTTTTACTTTGAAGGCAAGTGGTGTCTGTTGCTGTTTTGCGTTGCACTTTTTTTTACATTTTCACTACTTCTTTAGTTTATGAGTGTTTGCAGAAAAGTCAGCATCTTCCATGCAAACTACTGGCAACTGCTAGTGACCAAAGCATTTGCAAGGAGGTTTTAGGTGCAGGACTATATACCTATTTGCGACCAATTTCATGCTAGCAACTGCCAGCAACTCCTTACAAACCAGTTGCTGGTGGTTGCCTTGGGGTCACTGACCAGTCCCTAGGTCTGCATGAACGAGGCTTTAGCAATCAATTTCACAGCGACTACTGACGAGCTCTAACAAAGGGGTCACATATTTTTCCTTCGTGACCAGCGGTTGCCAGATAGTCACCGATCAGTCTCTAGACCCGTGTGACTGAGGCTTTAGATAAATTATCCCTATAATACTATGGTAATTTTTTATTTGATAAAAAGCTACTGAACAACTGGCATTCAGTACAATTATTAACTTGAAAAAACAAATTCCTTCATTTAATAGTTAAATGCCAAAAGCTTGGTGTGAAATAGGGAATGTAATTTAAGGTATATATACTGTAAATATTTTGGAAATACCATTTTTTTTTTACCCCTTAAAAGTACACCATCTATACAGACTCCCTCCAAAATGTTGTGTGCATTGTGTTGAGTTTGAGAACGTACCATCATAGGTGCCACTCTCCAGCAGCAGTCCACTTTCTTCCAGTTCACGGAACTCCCCCACACTGATGAAATTGTAGTCCACTCCTGGAACCTCCCCCTCTCTGGGCTGCCGAGTGGTACCTGCCAACAGTGACAAAGTTCAATACAGCAGGAATATCCAAACAAGTGGAATGTGCCATTCACTGCCAGGGTGGGAGTGGGGGTTGGAAGTGACACTGAATCCAACATGCCCACAGGGATGTGATTCAAGTCCAAATACAATGCTCAGGGGAGAATCTGTGTCTACAGATTCATGAATAGTCAACAAAGCTGGGACAGCAAAGCAATGAATTCATTATTCAAATATGAAGCAGAGGAAAAAAAATGTCCTCTACACGGCAACACTACTGCCACAGTACAGAAGAAGTATAAGTGATGACAGATGACAGGATTTTTACTTACACACTTTGACACTGTGTAGAACAGCACCACTTTAGTTATTTAAGGTCAAACTAGGAAAAGATTTAACGTTCCCCGTTGACCTTCTGCATATTTCTTAAATATTAAGACCATCTGTTTATTTGCTCTGTAAAGAAATTAGTTTCTCCTTAAAAACAGTATGTGCAGCCTGGCGCGGTACCACTTTTGATTTGTCAGCATAATGCCGCTTAAATAAAATGTTTGTTTATGCAACACGTTTTATGGGATCTCATATTAACAACAAAGCAAAACTGAATTTGTAAACTCACAGATTCAGCTCACACTACAATACTGTCACCTCAAAGCCCTTTCCACTGACAGTAACGGCCTAAACAACCGCTTCCTACACTGAAAAAGATTTGCTTGTGTTAATAATCCAATGTTAAAAGTTCTAAAATAAAACAACAACAACAACAACAAAACAGTGACGTGCCACACTGTATTAATTCAATTCAATTTTATTTATATAGCGCCAAATCACAACAAACAGTCACCTCAAGGTGCTTCATATTGTAGGTTAAGACACTACAATAATTACAGAGAAAACCCAATGATCAAAACAACTCCCTATGAGCAGCACTTGGTAACAGTGGGAAGGAAAAACTCCCTTTTAACAGGAAGAAATCTCCAACAGAATCAGACTTTGAGAGGGGCGGTCATCCGCTGAGACCGATTGAGGTTGAGAGGGAGACAGGACAAAAGACATGAGATTAATAATAACTAGTGATTAAATGCAGAGTGAGGTATAAACACAAAGTAAAAAGAGCTGCGTGAAAATTAACTACTCAGTGCATTATGGGAACTGCACAGCAGTCTAGGCCTATTGCAGCATAACTAAGAGAGGGTTCAGGGTCACCTGACCCAGCCCTAACTATAAGCTTGATCAAAAAGGAACATTTTTATCTTAATGTAAAAATAGAGAGAGCGCCCATCTCTCAAATCCAAAGTGGGAGCTGGTTCCACAGAAGAGGGGCCTGAAAGCTGAAGGCTCTGCCTCCCATTCTACTCTTAAGTATCCTAGGAACCACAAGTAATCCAGCAGTTTATATATATATAAAAGTGCTCTATTCGGGTGATATGGTACTATGAGGTCTTCAAGATAAAATGGGGTCTGATTATTTGGATTAAGAGATGCTGCAAATGCAAAGAAGCAGTCCTACATATTTGTTTAATATGTGCATTGAAGGATGTATCCTGGTCAAAAATGACTCCAAGATTCCTCACAGTGTTACTGGAGGCCAAAGTAATGTCATCCAGAGAAAGTATTACACCATGTTTTCTAAGGTTTGTGGGGCCAAGCGCAAGAACTTCAATTTAATCTGAATTTAGAAGCAGGAAATTAGAAGTCATCCAGGCCTTTATGTCTTTAAGACATTCCTACATTTTAACTAATTGGTGTGTCATCTGGCTTCATGGATAGATAAAGCTTGGTATCATCTGCATAGTAATGAAAATCTATGCAATGCTTTCTAATAATACTGCCCAAGTGAAGCATATACAGTCTAAATAGAATTGGTCCTAGCAAAGAACCCTGTGGAACCCCAAAATTAAACTTGGTGTGTGAAGAAGACTCCCCATTTACATGAACAAACTGAGGTCTAGCAAGACGAGACTGAAGGAATAAACCATTCCTCTGCAGATGATCTGCTAGGTGTTTTACAACTACTCTTTCAAGGATTTTGGACAGGAAAAGAAGGTTGGAGATTGGCCTACAATCAGCTAAGACAAGTGGGTCAAGTGATGGCTTTTGAAGTAGCGGCTTAATTACTGCCATTTTAAAGGCCTATGGTACGTAGCCAATTATTAAAGACAGACTGATCATATTTAAGATTACATTATTAATTAATGGTAGGAATTCTTTTAGAAGCCTTGTATGGATTGGGTCTAAATAGACATACTGATGGTTTGAAGAAAGTAATTATTGAAGTTAACTCAGAAAGATCAATTGGAAAGAGTCTAAAAAAATATCAGCAGTAAAGAAAGTAGCTGAACATAAGATAGTTATGAATAATTTTTTATCTAATGGTTAAAATTTTATTTGTGAAGAAATTCAAATTCAAAGGAATACTCTGACTCTTTGTCAGCCTGGCTACAGTCCTGAAAAGAAACCTGGGGTTGTTCTTATTTTCTTCAATTAATGATGAATCGTAAGATGTCCTAGCTTTATGGAGGGATTTTTTTTTTTACAAAGCAGCAAACTCTTTTTCCAGGCTAAATGAAGATCTAAATTAGTGAGACAACATTTCCTCTTCGGCTTACGGGTTATCTGCTTTAAGCTGTACGTTTGTGAGTTATACCACAAAGTCAGGCACTTCTGACTCAAGGTTCTCTTTTTCAGAGGAGCCACAGTATCGAAAATGTACACAGCAAAGATGTAAAACTACTGACGCGATAATCTACCTCACTGGGAGCAGAGTTTAGGCAGCTGCTCTGCACTATTGAAGAGGATAATAATGGAGGAACTATATCCTCAAACTTAAAGCACTTTCAGAAAGACCTCTACTGTAATAAAATGTATTCCCCTCTGCTGTGTAATCCATCAATGTAAATGCTATTAAGAAAGGATCAGACAGAAAACGAGTTTTAAAAACTAAGTCTTCAGTTCCTATTCCATATGTCAGAACAAGAGTGTGATTAAAGTGGTGGGTGGGCTCATTCACATTACGGGAGCCAATTGAATCTAATAATAGATTAAATGCAGTGTTGCGGCTGACTTTTACAGCATTTTATCCATTTAATTATTAACAAATGCCAGTGGTTATGGTCAGTGCCAGTTGCTTTGTCTAAAACAGTCTTTGAGGAAGAAGGGTTCAAGCTTCCAAATTTCCAAGTTTTCTTTTTCCTCCTCTTTTTACAATTATTTTCCCCCCTAAAACGCACTGCCATGAAGCACTTCAAACTCAAAAAGTCATTAAGTAGTTATGTGCTGCAACTGTGATTTAAAAAAAAAAAAAAAGTGTCACATTTTGCCTTGTTGATGGTCTCAATTGCGAGACACTGAAAACATACCGTTATGAAAATAACTTTATGCTCCCTAACACGCCAGCTACGCTTAGCATCATCTTAGATGTAATCAGGCCTTTTGAAATACCTCTGCTAAACCACTCTGCTATCTGACTGCACTGCAGGCACGAGGGATTTTAACTCAGAGCTTAATAGGAACCCATCCCCATTCTTCATTTTCTTTCTGTGTCAACATCCATCGTGGCTGCGGTATGAGCAATCACAGCTGAAACTGCTCAGTCTCTTGCAAAGGCAATCTTTTATTCTGTCAAACAGAGCTATCAGATGAGAGCAATAAAAATCCCAAAAAAGAAGATATATGAGCTCATTTTTTGGAAGCAGGCATAGGGAAATAAGGCGGCACGGTGGCGTGGTGGTCAGCGCTGTTGCCTCACAGCAAGAAGGTCCCGGGTTCGATTCCACCTTGGCCAGGGCCTCTGTGTGTTTGCGTGGGGTTTTTTCCAGTTTCCTCCCACAGTTCAAAGACATGCAGTTGGTGGAATTAAATTAATTGGTCATTCTAAATTGCCCACAGGTACACGTGTGAATGGTTGTCTGTCTCGCTGTGTTAGCCCTGTGACAGCCTGGCGACCTGTACAGGGTGCACCCTGCCTCTCGCCCTGTGACAGCTGGGATAAGCAACATGACCGCAAAAGGTAGCAACAAAACAAAACAAAAAAAAAACAATGTTCTTACACTTTGGAACATGAAAGGAGTAACAAAACTAAAAGTGTATGAGCAGGCTGCAGTTCAGTTATGGTTAGGCAGTGGAGAGAGAGAGAGACTGCTGAAACTGCTACCTGAAAAAGAGCAGTGGGAGAAGAAGCTTTGAAGAGAAGACCAGAAGAAATTTGCTGCCAATTCTCACTGGAAAACACAAAACTCTTTTAACTTCTAGTTCATGTGCTTGATTTTTTTTTTTTTGAAGAGATGAAACAATTGTACGAAAACAATACAGGGCCAAAGCAAAACAAAAAGTAATTGTAGTTACTAGGTCTGTGGGAGTTATTCCGGCTTCACATCAAAATCCAGCTCTCCAGTGTTAGGTATGAACTGTACTTTTTTGTGTACTTTGTTAGTCGTGAACTGTGTTTTGCAGGTTGAACACCCACTCAGCGGAGCGCCAGAAGAGGTGACAAGCATTTGCCAACAAGATGCTAATGGCAGCAAAACCGAAAAGAAGGGGAAAAAAGAAGCAGATCTGACAGATGCCAGATCAGACTGTGTGCGCTCTAAGAGTTTGACTGTAATATATGATAAACACACAATAAATCAGAGCACCAATATGAAGGGACATAGCAATGCCACAGCTGTGTTTGATTTGAGAAAAAAAACCAAAAACTCGGCCGCAAAATTAATTAATCACTAAAAATGTATTCTTTATTGTATGCAATTTATTCTTTTAATTTCTTCTACGTATATCTAAGTGATGAATTATATCACTGCGACAACTAAATGCTGTCTTTTGTTTCGCGTCTGAAAATAGAAATTGCAATGACTGAAAACCTGAGGCACTTTTATTTTTACCTTTGCACCATTCTTCCTCTGTGTTGTATCCTGCAGCGGGACTAGAGGAGCCGAGTGCTGTGGATGGATATTAATACCCAGGGAAGGACAGAGATAGTAGAGTGTAAGGTTGGGGTGTTCGGATTTAGGGAAGCTTCAAGGATTTTGTGGTGACCTAGACCCCTGGTACCGTCTTGAGCCCCTGTTTGTGTGAGGCGAGAGTGACACTTAATGAAGCTTCTCTGTGTGGAGCCGAAGAGCGAAGTCATACTTCTGTCACTCAGAAATGCTATTTGGAGGGCTGTAATGAGCACATGGCATCATGCTGTAGTGGCTATTTAGGCTGCTCACAGGGTCACTTTGGCTCAGCGCACTGCAATAAGCCACTGGCACAGGCCTGAATGAGCAGCGTGGACAGGGGACATATGCTGAGCTACTGAAGCCAGACTGCAGTGTTGATGGCACACGTTTTTATATCTTCTACAATAACTCACTCAAGTAGACCCAAACGTACAGAATTAGGTGCAACTAGGACAACATTTGCTTCTAAACTGTGACAGTCGTTGCGATGACGTGAGAAAATTTAGCATGTGCATTTTATTTAAGATAAGACAGACTGAGATGTTATTTATTAAACTGCAATTAAGCAAGGAGGTCTCATGATTAAACTGTAAATTACTGTGCAGCCTCCATGACAGCAATCACGATGGTTCCGCGAGATAGAAAAATCTTTATCTCAAATTAAATCAGTAATACTTCTTAAACGCACCTTCAACCGTCTTACGAGTAACGAGAAAGAAAGATTTCCAAATGCTAACTGAACCAAAATGCTGTCTCAAGCAATGAATAAATGGAAATTTTTGTTTTGTTTTGATTTGGTTTTTTTAAACTCAGCTGTGCAGTGCAGAGAACTGCAGCTGCTCTTTCATTTACGCCGGTTGGCCTTGTTGTCCATTTTTAAATCACTCGGGTATAAACAAAAAATCGCTCTAAAAGAAGCAGTGGAGCAAACTGATAGGGGGGGGGGTGAAGAAAATTTACACTCACTCTTTCCTGCCTTTGACTCTAATATAACCGAGGCCTGACAATAATTAGACACTGATAAACAAACATCTCACTTAGTTAAATATTTCATATAAACAGGGACAAAAATCAATTATTAAATATGAAAGCACACAAAGTGTGTCATCCCTTTTCATTTCAATAGTTTCTTTTGCACAAACACTTCAGTCTTTAAGCATATTTTATTGATGGTGGATAGTCGTCCATATCAAGGCTTCATTAACCCCAGGACTGAGTGCTTGTGCAAATTTTGGTAAGATCAAGAAGTTAAATCTGAAGAATCACAGTTCATACCATTCAAACAAGTTAAAGCGGTTTCATTGGATAAAAGCATCGGGAAAGCAGGGAGGGAAATAGTTAGCAGGTAGTGGCACAGATGAGAACAGACCAGGCTCCATCTGGAGGGGTGAGAGGGCAACAAGCAGACCCAGACTGAGAGAGGAGACTGAAGGCCCCAAGGCTGAGGAAGCTACTCACAGGGAATGGTGCGCAGGTACAGGTTGTCCCTAATCACCTGCTGGAGCTTATGGTCCAGGGAGCCCTTCTGAAACTGCAGGCTGAGGTAGTGACGCAAATCAGTATTCAACACTTTACCTAAAGGGGAAGGAAAAAAAAATTGAGTTAGTCAAATTAAGTTAGAATTCATACGAGAGAGCCTCTACACGACACCCATTTTGATGATTTGAATTTTAAGACAATTTAAAAAGTCATTCAGAAATTTTATTTTATAACCAACAACGTTGCAAACCTCTGATGAACAACACCTGCTGCAATCCTCAAATCAAAAAGCCCTCACCGGGACGGCAAACATACCTGAGATTATGTGATTAGCTGCAGGTGGCATAGACGAAACTTTAAAGCCATCATTAGGGTTGCAAGTCTAAGTTTGGCAGTGCAATAACTGTCTGAAATGCCATCATGTTATCACATTAATATACAGAATAAACCTTAAAGGAATGAAAATTGTTTTGTTTTTTTTACCCAACATTTTAAATAAAAGGTTAACTCATACACTCAGTCCACAGTGCAGACGATGGACCTACTGTATAGCTTCCAGATCGGAAAAACGAAAAAAGGAGGATTAGCCATGCTCATTGCATAACGACTTGTGATTGACCGGTTGTTAGCCAATGAACAAGCGGCTCACAGCCAGACCTCCTCATCATCGTGAAAATGAAAATCTCAAGGCTTCAAAACGCAACATCAGAAAACAATGGATGATGTCACGGAAGCCTGTGGGTTAAATCTTTGAAGCTCGCACTGTAGGTACAGTAAATATAACCCATCTGAGGATGGATGGATGTAATTTAAGAGATGCTAACAGATGATTTTTTTAAATTATGTCCTTGATTGGTAAAATCTTAGAATTTAAGGAGGATGCACTTCCTCTTTCACATGACTAAGTTAATCTATAATAATTTTGATACTAGAACATACACTTACAGCTGTGACCTATTAGTCACATATTAACCTGGTTCTGTCACTAAAATCCAAATGCATGAAAAAAAAAAAAGAAAAAAAAAGGCAGGAGCACAACATTAGTGCCGACGTGTCTCAGGAGCAACAGCGGTTTAATTGAAGTCTGAGGAGTTATCTGATTAAACATTAATTTGGCAATTTTGTAATAATTCATGACAAAAGGCGAGAACACAACGTTAGGCTGGTTGTTTTTCTGCAGCAACACTGAAGGAAGCCAAGTCTGAGAAAGTGGCTGCAAGAAATTAGAGTTCTCCTCGGAGTGATGGAATATCAGAGAGGGAACAGAGAGATGGAGAGAGGAAAAAAAAAAAAGAAACAAAGAGCAAAAATCCCTCGTGCTTGTTTGCTGTAGTAAGGCTCTTCCACTGTGTGGTCTCAAGCTGTGTGTGTGGAGCAGAAGTTGCTTTCTCAAGAAGGGCCATGCAGGATGTGCTTTGAATATGTCTTCACTACGATTGCAGGCATCAAAGCTCATTCTCTCTCTCTCTGCTTAGCAGGGGGTGCACAATTAACCTTACACAGCTGACTACTGGAGCGAGACCAAGGATCAATCGTCACGCCATTTGTTTTGTGTTGGGACTTTATTTTTTTCTGTCTCCAAACAGCACTTTGATCAAAATCAAGTCTTGGATTCTACAGCTGTCCCTTTTCCCCCCTTTTCTTTATTCGTGCTGCCGTAAATACAGAAATGCAAGGCCAGAATGTGGCGACGTCTGCCAGAGTCTCTGACAGAAGTGCTCAGATCCTGCAGAGATCTTCTTCAAATGAGGAAATGTTGACAAATCAAGCATAAGTGAGGCAGTGAATGACAGACTCCATTAAGCTGCTGTTGGAAGCACAAGTCAGTCACACACTTCTTCCAGCAGAAATTGAAAATATGCGATTTTACAGCTTGTAAAAGTTTCTGCTGTTGGTTCATCTGCTCATAAATCAGTATCAGTATTTTAATAATCAACTACTAAAAAGTCATTGTAAGTTTTTCTCAACTGCATTCAAATCTACTCACCCATCTACACACACACACACACACACACGCACACACACGCACACACACACACTTCAGAAACTGGCAGAGTAACAGCAAAGACAAATATTCCCATAGTGAACATAATGCATTTTTTAAAGTGTGGAACATCCTACACTAAGAGTTTTTCCTCTGAAATTTGAACAATATTTTTATGACACCCATCAGCAGCAAGTGTTGAAGGAGCGATGTGGCAGCCGGGGAATAAAAAGCTATCACCTACCTAATTCAAAAATATTGTAAATTATTTTCATTCTTATTCATTCCCTGAGGGGATAAAAACAACTTTTGCTGCTACTCCAGATCAGCAGGATAATGTCGTCTTAAGAAGTAGTCCTGAGACTTTTTTCTAATAAAGCATTTTGCGTTTCTTGTTTTCTGCATGCTCAACACGACTCGGCACTGTGGCACACTGCTCGGCAGGAGGACACACACAAGCTAAGAATCCAGAGGATTTTGGAATTTGGGGGCTTCTGGCTGCTCTGCATGTGCCTGGTGATTTACTTAAGCTGAAACAGTCCAGTAATTGCAGCATGTCAGAGGTACAAGTAAGGGCTAAGGCATAGAGAAGCATGGGTATCTATTATGTAACTCTATAGACTTTTTTTTTTACTGGCACAATGAATATAAGGAATTTAGGTCAGTGAAACAAAAGCTGCCTGGCACTGCAACACAAAAACACAAAAGCCACAAGCCTGCGGTCCATGTTCCCAGAAGCTATGAGACATGAAAAACCCCAAATTCTAATAAACATAAAGAAAATACATCCCATTCCCTCCCACTGGTTCAAGCCTGTTCCCATGTTAATGTAGATGGGAGTGATTACGCCTCCGCCAGGGCTTTTATCGAGCTTGGGAAAGCCACCCTAAATCCATTTTCACACATGGCCTTGAAAGATCAGCTGGTTTCAGCATGGACAACAGAGGATACTAATTGTTCCCACAGAATTCCTGCAACTACGGGTAGATAAAAACACCGGGTCAACAAAAATCAATCTCTTTTTCTCTCTCTGCATACACACAAACACATGCAAATCACCTCCACTGTCCAAAAGTGTACTCCCACTCAAAAGCCTCTAACAGGGTAGCCTTTGTG
>VUQJ01002681.1:0-11103 GCA_015108635.1 Andinoacara biseriatus | reverse complement strand
GGGAAATATGCTTTACATTAGGTTGATATTTTTTTTAGACTCGGCCAACTCTTTTCATACACGAATAGCCTTATTTCCTAATAAATTGAATAAAATAGCAGCAATTGTTGTTAGAATACATTAAATTCAGAATGTGTGCCATGTTCTGCAACTTGAATGATGAGCTGCCATTTCAACTTCAAACGATCTTTGTTTCAGGAAAAACTGAAAAAAGTTATCAATAATATGCAGTAAAACAGTAATTCCCAGCCAGACGGTGAACCAGCGTGCTTTGAGCAAGTCATTTTATTTTAAATGGCTATTTCTTACTGAGCAGCGACAAGGATTTGTCTGCGAGTAGCAGATATACGCAGTTAAAGTAAATGTTTTATTCAACCACAGTGGGAAATTCAGGCACATCCAAGGAATGTGTTTTAAGTTTGTCTATTCTGAAGCAGTGCGCTACAGTAATGAGCTTCTACGATGGGATGGAGATGGTGTACAAGCAGATAAATAACCTGTTCATTTCAGTGGTTCTTTTGTGTACTTACAACAACTTCTACAATTATAACATGTCAAAACAGATTGTTTATTTATTTTTGTTTACCTTCAGAGTTTCAAAACCATGCAAGTCGGTTAGAGCGATAAACAAATAAAGTAAAAGTTATTTCAAGCAAAACGGAGCTACGAAGAAAAGCCTCTGTGTGTGTGTGTGTCGGGCCAGGATCTCCTGGCTGTGAATATAAGAAAGGGATAAATCCATTGGGCCTTGGTGCCATTCAATTCTATCCTTCAGTGGTCCACAGTCAGTGAGCCAACTTGTAAAAGCTGCTTATAAAGGAGCTAAAGGACTTGCAGCATCAACTGACTTAATGGACCAATAGGGACAAAGTAGCAAGGGAGAGTAGAGGATAAGAGCGGATTGGAGAGGAGAGGAAACCTTTGACCTTTAATAAACTCTTTATTGGTTCCATTTTTTTTCATCTAAAAAACATGAGTAAGAAGAAAATTTAACATATGTACTATTTCACCCCACCCCCATCCAACTACCCACCCACTACCCAACGTACACACAAGAAAAAAATACACACAAAATAAAATCAGTGCATGTTTGATTCAAAAATCTCCAATTATATTGCACACGACACCATTGATTTACCAAACAGAAACAAATGCTTCAATGTCAGACATCATTTTAAAGTATACAAATTCTATTTTAAAGTGTGCACCCACCAGACCCCTGAACCATAAGCCAGATGCTCATATTAGCCTGATCTATTACAAAGTTCATCAGACAAACCTTCCTGTGCTGTGCTGCATGAACCAAAAATAAAAGAGTGTCTTCTAAAATAACCCCTAAACCAGTAAGCCACTGCTACAGCAAAGAAAAAAAGGTTAGCAAGTCTGGGAAAGCCAAGCCTCTTCAATGTGTCCTCAGTCTGATAGAAAAAAACAATGACTTTCTGCTCTTAGATCCATGTCCCACATGCCAGTTTATAGCTACAGTCCCTCCACTGGAGATCAGCACTGTGTTTCTCTCTATGGGAGGCTTGTGCAGGGACCTCCAGCTGCCCCGAGGAGACCAAACTGGTGCCAACACACCAAACCACCTTGACTCCTGGACACCGTCCAATGATGCTTTTGTTGCAGACTTGCACAGCTACAGTGTGCAGAGCTTTCTTTGACACCTCACACAATTCACACAGTTGAGGTGTTTGAAAAGATGACAGCAATCCTTTCTCATCTTTCTACTCTATGGGGCACAAATAGACAATGAGGCAACAAAATACACTCAACAAAAATATAAGCGTGTGAACCCAACAGGTTAAGGTAAAATGACCTGATCCCTTAGCACGGCCATGCACACCAGGAGAAGTGGGACAACATCCCACAGGCCACTAATGACAGTCTGATGATGTCTATGCGCCGCAGATGTGTGACGCCAACAGTAATTCCAGTTTAAGAATCTTAATGTACTTTTGGGCAGTTACAGAAACTGTAGCATCATCAGCATATGATGACGGTCTCACTGTGCTTTTTACTCAACCCAGTAAGACCCTGCATGAGCCAATCTTAACATAATTACCTGCTGCTAAAAAACTTTCAGTGCTCTGTACAGACGATAAGATTATTTCAAAGTGTGTTTCTAAGAGACTATGTGGATATGGTTGTTCATGTAGATCAAACGTAATTTGTTCCTGAACAGACTGTACTGGACAACTTGATTTTTCTTTGAGACATCATTTAACTAAATAACAGAGTTTTTTCACTGCTATTACTTTAAAATGTTCAAAGCGTTTGATTTTGCTGTCCCAGCTTAGAGTCACAACGATTTATATAAACACTTCATGCAGGTCTTCCCCCAACTGTTTCTGTGAAAACTTTGGAGGAAGCCCATCTATGCCCAACAACCAGCCACAGCTGAGCTGTTGAACTGCTGCAGACATCTCATCAAAAGAGATGGTGGACTTCAGTGAAACAGTTTCCGCTTCACCCTGCCAAGGCAGTCCCTCCAGTATCTTAGCCACGCAGTCACAGTTGCATCTTTAGCACTAAACAGGCTGGTGTAAAAGTCTGTGTCAAGCTTGCTCATTTCTGGTGAGTAAGGGATTGTATCCCCATTTGAAAGCTTGAGCTCCTTGAGGTTTGGTTGTATTCCCTAAGAAGCATCTATTTCTAGACAAAGTGTTGTGTCCATAAGCATTGAACAAAAGAGAGAATTCAATTAAACACAGGTTCTCACAAACTGCCTGGATGGCTCATCGTATAACAAGCACGCTCATTTATAGAATTCCTCATTTAACAGTCAATTCCAATGGATCAGCTTCTAAATATATCACATACATATTATAGTATGAATATATATTTTCATCTATAAGTAGTGACAATGTTTCAATCCTTTACAAAAATCCAAACTACTACCAATCAGAACTTCATCTTTCAGGCCTTGTGCTCAGCAAAGTCTGGGCGATTTATTCATCCGGCTCTTTTCTCACTTTCCTTCTTTGAGCAACACTTTAAGCGTGCCTCTCTGCCATCAGAACTTTTCAGAAAAGTTGCCTTTTTCACTCTGTGGAGACTAAAATGACTCAGTAAATATCTGCAGAGCTAAAATTCAGTTCATAAGAAAAACATATACAAATTTTGATAAACGTTATGCTTCACAAGATAGAACCATAACTTGAACATATAGCAGAATTCTTATAATGTGTCCCCTTTTGCAAGATTGCTGTGATTATGGGCATCCATATAATGTAGAGGAGGGGTTCCTCGAGTAGGTTCCTCCTACCTTCAGGGCCCCCTGACCTGCTGGATGTTACACCCCTGGGCATGCCCCTGATTGTTGCTCACACAGCTTGAGCCCTGGCCTGTTCCACTTCACAAACAGAAACGTGTGTTAACTAAAGGATCTGTGAAAATAAGATTGCTTCACCCACTCTAAGGTTAGTACCGTGACATAGAACTGCCCTCTCCAACTCATTCTCTATTCCCCTTCATTATCTATTGAGCTGTGTGTTTCCTGTAAAAGGAACACATCAGTGTTTATATTTCTATGAGTTCAGTCAGCCCTGCCTGCCTTTCCAGACCCCTGCCCCCATTGATATTTAAAGTTGCTGTTCTTAATACTTCCATACAGAACAGAGAGAGAGAGAAAAGAAAATAGAGGACAGTAAAAACCTTCTAAGAGAAAATCATCTTCTGTGCTTCATCCATGTTACTGTGCTTTTACAGGAGCTTTCCCTTGTCTTTCTTTCTTGAGTTTAGTCAATATCGACTTTAGACAAAATCTTTGTTTACTTAGCTGTTTGTAACCAACCACTCTCCATATCTTTAAAACAGAGTTAATAAATCTGTCTACATCATGGAAAAAGTCTGTGACTTCCACAGGCTGCCTTCCAAAGATTTCATCTGAAAAGTAATTGATCTCCTGTAAGGAGGATGATTGCTGATGCTCATCCTGTGATACGATATCTGAGAACTGTAACAGTCATTCATGCATATAGTATTCAGACAACCTGCAGTTGTGCTGTGATTTACAGCTTCAGCTGTAATTCCCGCTGTCTGTCCACTACCTTAATACGTCTCCACTTCTCTGTCACGCTTACCAAAGCTGCTGCCTTTCACATCGTCAGTCCCCTGTACTATTCCTCCAACATTTACCAAATCGGGTTGCGGCCTCCACTGTTTCAGGCTGTGCTGTTTGCAAGTTGCTGTTGCCGGTGCTACCCACAGCTCGCTGTCTGTCTGCATCACTGCCTGCAAGCTGCTGGTCAAACGCACCGCTGTCACCAGCCTGCTGCTGCTCACCTGCTCCACTAGCTTGAGCCTGCTGCTGCTCACCTGTTCCACTGTCCACACCGTGCATTTATATGGGCAAGATCAAGGTTTGTGGCCGACATCGCTGCAGTCAGAACACAAACTACCCAAGCTTGTACAAACAGTGCATAAACTATTGTTGTATTTACCTCTGAAAGACACTGTGCTGTGTCTCTGAAAGGTCATTCAAGTACGCAATTGCTTGTCTTCAGAGACTGAACATGCAAGCAAATCATCTAAGAGGTCTACCAACAGATCCTGAAGAACGACAATAGTAGTATTAATTTAAATGTTATTCATTTGACAGCTCTAAGTGATGTTTTCATACTCTTGTGTTCTCATCAAGGACGGGGTGTAAAGAAAGACAATCCAAATGTCCCAGACTCACTCAGCAGCTACCTTCATGGTCTCACTCGCTCACACTTCCACCCTTCCAGCAGTTGACCACAGCAAGGAGTGAGAACTCAGGAGGGAACAAAGCCCCAGCATTTTACTTGTTTCTTTTAGCTGGCCCCAGCATGTAAAACACCGAGGCATGCACGTTAATTAACACATATTGCACCTCACACAAGCATAAATGCCAGCAACAACGTCAGACACTCAGGTAGGGCCCTACAAAGATGCAGAAGTCTAAATCAGGCCTTGTGCAACACGCCTTATTCACACCCATTCATACAAGCCCTTCGGTATTTTGCCAAAGGATACTCTGACATGCAGACTGGAGCAGCCAGGGGTTAAAGCACCAACCTTCCAATTAGTAGGTCATCAGTTTGACCTCCTGAGCTACCGACACACAGCTCAGGAGGAAGCCACATCTGGGAGCGTTCATTTTGGAAACGCTCATATGAGTCGTTCTGGAACAAATGACTGATTATGGTTCGAATTGGAGGACATGTTGTTGTTTTCAACAGGCAACAAAACAAATGTGAATTACATGAATCGTGTTGTATGTGACCAAACGGTGACCTTCTATATGTGGCTCCTGTTGTTACAAAGAGTGGTGACGTGTTGTCCATTTTAATATCAGCCACTTTTTGCTTGGTACAAAACAATAACAGATTTACTTGGTGTGACGCAGTTTGTGAAGATGCGACTGGTGAAACAAAAGAAGAAGAAAAAAATAGTGAGAGAAGAAAAGAAGAAACAATAGCTCAAATCAGGAAGAAAAGGTGCATCATGAACTGATTATTTAATAAGCCAGTATCTACACACTGAGTGCAGAAAATGAGTGTTTAAAATGAAAGGTAAAAGAAATTAATAAAACTCGCCTGTGTGAAAAAAAAGTTATACTCTTCAAACTGGGGTGGGAGGGGCATAAAATCATGAATTACAAAACAATATGGATGATTAGTTAAGGCAACCAAATAGGTACCTTGTGGGGGTTTTGATCACTACTGGGTTGCAGAAACATCTGGTGGACCAACTTGCACTGCAGAGTGATTCATGGTAAATGTGTCAGTAAAAGAAAATAAAAGTGATTGTTTTAAAACAAGGCTTTTTAATCTTTGTTGAAACAAAATAGTATGTATTCAATGCTTATTTCATCAGTGTTTACTTTGCCTTAAGGATATACACCATGCGATTTAGTGAGAAACTTCATTTGCAATGAAAACTTTACATGTACCTTTAAAGTAAATCAATACAAAGTGTTACATCCTGTTACAGTGCAGAGCATTCAGTGGCCATGTAATTGCAGCCTATTGATTTCTGCTTTCCGCAAAGTGCCACCGCTCCTTACAGCTATTATAATAAAGCTTAATTTAAAAGGTTGATGATCTATTAATTGTTGTGTTACAGCTAAATCTAGGGGAAAAGATAGGAATTGGAAAATAGACTCCCACTACTCCTTCGTCCAAACCCACCAGATGGACAAGGTGATTCCTTTTACATGCTTTAAAAAATAAAAATAAAAATCCATGCTGACTTTTGGCTTCATGGAGGATTCAGATCATACTTTCCCACATGAAAACCCTTTGTATACTCCACTGTACCACCACAGCTCATGATACCGCTCACCTGAAGTAGTTTGAAATAACTTATGATTGGCCAAAGTCACCCATCGCAGGCTAGATTTTCTAAAAGCTGAGCAAAGATCCCTGAGGGAGTGCAGGAGTCTATTTTCCTCTCAGATCACTTGAAGTGCATAATGCTGAAAGATATGTATGGAGTTTTTTTTGTTGTCCAGCAAAGATAGGAACATGTAAAAACATGTCCTAATCTGCAATACAATAACAGTTACAATAGTAACAATAAAATGAATTTATTTTGTCCAAAAAAAGCCTGTAATTTCTAGACCGCAGATATTTTTGTCCAAATCGTTAAATTAACTTTCTATAATGTCTGTAACTGGATTATATTTTCTATAGCTATATATAAATGCTTTTAGTTACTATAAGATGAGGTTTATTTATCACATGCACAGTTATACACAGTACAATGCACAGTTAAACGTATTTTGTACCTGCAGCGATATCATAGGTAGCAAAAAAATATATAAAGAAGAAGAATAAAAATAAATAATTTACACTAACAGAATGATATAATAATTTATATTGTGCAATAATGGTGCAGTTTAGGGCTTAGATTTGAGCAGATGGATGGCTTGTGGATAAAAAACTCTTCTTCAAACTTGCAATTTTGGTCCTCAGGCCTCGGCCTGATTGGAGCAGGGAGAAGAGAGAGTGTCTAGGGTGGCTGGGCTGTTTTAGGATCTTCAGAGCCCTTAACCTGCACTGCTTGGTTTAAATGTCCTGCAAGTTGGCGAGGGCGGTTCTGCTGATCTGTTCAACTGAACAAACCACCCTTTTTAGGGCCATCAAGTCCTGCTTAGTGCAGATTCCCATCCAGGTGGTGATGCTTTCGATAGCACAGGTGTAAAATAGGTGTAGCCTATTCAGAAAGTCTCATCAATATTGGACAAATTAGTAAAATCTTCACATACAATTTTGTAGCCGAACTATCTTGCAGTGTAATATTTACAATTTATAAATTTATTATTTATGAACTGTAACTTTATAGCTCATACAGCTCGTGCATTTTGATTAACAGCTTTTTTCACAATGACAGATGGGAATAGTCTAATGACAAAACTGGCTGTGAATCAATACAATGTGAAAAATGTCCTCTCTTCCTACTATTGTACAACATGCTCCTGTAATCCCCCACTAATCTGTTTACAACTCTAATCTGGTTTTGCCAATCTGATTAATGTTCAACAGTTAATTACCGGAATGAAGTGCGAGTAATCTGACTGATGTACTAATCAGAGGATTATTACACAGTTGACAGTTACCTCGCTCTCCGTCTCTCCCTGAGATCCCACTGTCTGTGTGCGCAGTTTTTACCTCATTTATTTTCACTTTTGCTGGCATCTTTTTTTATCCTGTTTCCCTGTGACTCTTTATCTGCCTTCCTTTCTCTGTCTGCACTCGTCGCTCTCTGTGCCGCGTCACTCCGCTGTCATCAGTCTCACATTCCTGTTTATCAGTCATTCTGTCTTACAGCCATCGATCGCTACAGAAGCCACACGAGGACAAACTTAATTAACTCTGACAACAGCAGTTATTTTTATCGCTGTATCCAAACACTTCTACTCGTGCACACTTGCATCACAAACACCCGCGCGCCCACTCAAAAGTATTTCGAATTTCCAGTAGGTATTTTTTTTTTTAAGAAAAAAAAGAAAACTTTTAGTGGCAATTTTGATGTTTTTCATCACTTAAATATCATAGATATGTGTGGCCAGATTAACCCCATATGGAACACGCGCACACTCATCACTCAGCGTTTAGCAGACATCACCTTCAACGTCAAAATAAGCCTTTATAAAGCGGCTGACCAATAAACATCTTCACTCATTGCATTTTTTCCCACTTTTCCATCCCTGTGAGATTATGCATGCGCACTCACTTGTCGACACTTGCACACTTGCTTGTCGAAACTTCAGTCTTCATCATCATCTCACCTAAGGTCATCTATCAAGCACACAGCTGTGTCAGTGTGTGAGCTGTTTATGCAGAGGTGTGAACTAGCAGCTCACATTAGCTAGTCAAATGCTGAGAATCTGTCTTGCTCTCTTTCTGACCCTTTTTCTTTCTTCTGATTACTAACATTTTCAAGTTAAGGTTAATCTTTTTAAGTCTAGATACATTTTTTTCTTCTGTTTGTATTAGAAGAATAAAATTCTGAAGAAACCTCTTAAAATAGCATTCCAAATTTAATGCTAAGACACTTATCGTTGGATTTTGCATGTTTAGCATACAACAAACTGTGTTAATCAACTATGTTCAGTGATTATAGTGTGGCTTTGTATTCCATTTATTCTTTTTTTTTTATGGTGTGTTCTTAATAAAAACTGAAATAGAAATAATTTTTTTCTCAGCATGAGAGTTTTTGATTTAATAAAAACAAAGCATAAAATCTTGTGAGCATGTAATTGGATGACACATTACATGTGATCCTTAACAAATGACACGCTTTTACTTATTATACAATTTTTAGATTGTTTTTGTTTGTGATTTTAATTAACCATTGAAATTAGATGTGAACACCCACCAGATGGTGAGAAGTGGGAGTAAAAAAAAAAAGCCTTGTCTACTCAACTAGTGACTTTGGCGGGCAGCCAAATATGATTTAAAGGTGGTGCATGTTGAGATGAAATATTATAAGCAGCTGGTTAAAGTGTGAGCTTGGGCTACCACTTTAGCCTGTGGGCAAAACATCCTGTAAATTCCACACTGGAAAAGTGGAAAAGCATAAAATGCAGACTGATCATGAAGAAGACAAAATAGAGGATTGGAAGAAAATAGTAAGAATTATGAATGATGTTTTTGTTTTGTTTTGTTTTTTTCAGAAAAAGAAAAGAAAAGAAAAAAAGCTCTGCCTAAATTCATGAAAGGTGCAGAATGCATGTGGAATAAACTGCTTTTAGTGGTGCACACCCACACTGCTTCCAGAGGGACTCACTTTAACTGACTTCTTTCTAAAGGTTAAACACAAGCAGCCTCCAACCAGGACATGAAAAAAGGAAGGGCAAAAGGGCACCAAATGCACACTCCCTACATTTTCCTCTTTTAAACCTGTTTTCTTTTGCTCATTAACATTTACCTTTGTATGTCAACACAGTTTCCTATCGCTAACAGCACCAAACGATGCACCGAAAAGCACTTTGTGTAATCATCTCTCTGAATTCTAGCGTGAATAGCATGTACGCTATATCAAAACCACATAGATGATCAAATGTGGCAATAAATATTGAGTTAAAAAATTATCATAATCACTAATGATTTAAACAACAGTGTTTCATAGCGAGGCAGGACACTCTGTCATTGTCCCTGTCCCTTGGGCTATGGCACACTGGTACATACTAATCAAATCAGGAAGTAGTGGTAACCTCTGAAAGCATGATTTTTTTTTTTCTTCAACCTCCCTCAACAAGGAGAAATTTTCACTTTTTACCAAAGTATATTTTACATATATCATTAAACATTTTGAAGTCTACAAGAAAGAAAGAGTTCTTTCTCTTTTAATTTTTTTCTTACTTGAGGTCATCCAGTTTGACAAAAATTAGTACAGTCGCAGCGGACTGATGCATCCATCAAAATCATTGCTACCTGTTGTCGCACTTCAATCATTTTGAGGGATTCAGTTATTCATATACATACACATTCATAAAGAGGTTATACCTATGAATAAATTCAAGACGTCGTGGACCAGAATACTAATTATGACCTCTGTTGCCTGTCACCAAATGATACATATCAAACAGATGCAGCCTTTGCTGTCCATCCCTGAAGCAGTTTCTCTACTTTCCATATGTTTTTTTTGCTACTCCACGCACAACATTTTGGTCAGTAGCACTTTTCATTTGAAGTAATGTATTAACACAGACGGTCCTTCTAAAGCCTGCTAGAACCAATTCACTTGATTAAAGGTTTTATTTAGCTGAGACAAGTGATCATAAAAAATTGACTGTGATCAGCCCCATAAGTTACATTGAGATGTTTTAAATTATAACCCACATAATTGCCCTTCTAACTGATGCTCATTTAATTAGCATCACTGTTAGTTGTGACTCAGTGCTACTGCAAGGGAGTTTTTAACCTACTCCTTGTTCTCTCCTGTGTCCACTGTGCAGATACGCATTAACATCAGGCTCCCCGTTGTGTGGCTCACCTTTCAGTAATTTAGCTTGATAAAATATTGTTGTTGGTGCGCTTTGGAACTGCTGACTGTGCAGTGTCAAGCCAGGAAGGATTCTTCAGCTCATATATGAGATTGATAGTACAGTTAAATATAATCAAATTCAATGAAACAACTGTACAGGGAAAATCACAAGAAAAAAAATTGCTGAATATTTTAAGTACTACGAAGCACGATTCCTTTACTAAGTACCTTAGGAAAGGAAAGTTTTACTAAGTACGTTTGTAAAGGAATGGTGCTTCACAAGGCTTCCACAATGGTATATAATATCAATTAAAAGAATTTATTATTATTATTTCTTTTTATTCATTTATTTATGTCTTTATTTTTGGTAGCTGTTGCCTTAGTTGGTCTTTTGTTTCTGCAATTTGTGGCTGCTGTGTGCTGAAATAGTTGCATCACTTGCTGTAGTTTGCAAACTGCATTAGTTCCTGTATACATAACCATTCCAGACTTTCAGACAGGTAATGTTGTTGTACCTTTTCCCACCCCTTCCCCTTCTTTGTTGGCCCAGCATTACAGTCATTAAACTTCATTACCAGGACAGTCGGTGCTTACACAGAGGTGTGTGCATGTGTGTGTGTACTGGGGGGGGGGGGGGGCACA
>VUQJ01002679.1:0-11037 GCA_015108635.1 Andinoacara biseriatus | reverse complement strand
CTTATCCCAAAGATCTTTGATTTACACACCTTAATGTTGGAGTCATCTAGTGACCTTTGTTCACATAAAGTCAAGCCACCGTGCAACCCTGAAACAGATAAGCAGAAGAAGTTGGATGGTGTTGGAAATTGTATGTGGCAGCTTTTGCTTAGTTGCACTTTAGTTTTCGCCTCTAAGTTGACAATAAAATCTGTAAGATTGTGTCTTCTGCTGTTCAATGTTGTTTGATGTAGGAGCTTATATAAGCTGCATGGCCCTTGTACCCCCAAAAAATATGCACCAACACATCCTGAACATTAGATGGAATAAGAGATTTGTTAATAAAATCTGTATATTCTACTGTGAACTGCTACATACAATCTTGTATAGGGCTTTCCATTTATAGAAAACTACAGAGAAGATCAGATTTTGGCCATTTTTGACATTCAAAATGTAAGTAAAAAATTTGGGGAATATGCCAAATAAATGGTTTGTGCTTATTATTTGTACTTATCCTGTCTTTATTTGTCCAAATATCAGTAGACTGCACGTGTACTACAGAGCATGCACTTATACATTTCCTGTTTCTTTTTTTAAGCACTCTTGAGCAGTAATTCTCCAGGCTATTTGAAGGTCTTTCAAATGTTTTTCTTTGGGCATTGGCTCCCTTTTCAGTCATTTTCAGTGCAGTCCTTGTACCTGACCATTTTCATTTTTTTTTGTTATGTTAAGCCACATGAAAAGCATCTAACTCAAGAAATGAACCAGTGTAACAGACAACTACACAAAGAACCAATTTCAAACTGTATCTTTAGGTACTTTGTTTCTAGCAGCCTGTTACAAAAACATAATTTGTTGCAGTTTCTTTAGTTGAATCTATGAAAATGTCAAAGATAAAACAGTTTGACAGGCATAACAATTTTTTGTACCAACAAGATCATTCCTAAAGAGCCATTAGTTGAAAACGTATATCTCTGCATGGTATGTAGTGTGCCCTTAAAAGAAATTAGGAAAACTTCACAAGTGAAGGACAAAAGAAGTGTGAGGCCTAAAAGATATCTGCAGTAGAATTTCATCCACAATGCAATACCATCTGGAAAGCATGTGCTTGACACCAGGTTCGTTTTCCCAAACACGCTGACAATACAGTAGAAGCATACCTGGATAGAAAAACACACAATGGTACACAATCAGCCACGGATCGAGTTCCCCAGAGTCCGGACCTCAATATTATCGAAGCTGTGTGGGATCAACTAGACAGAGAACAGAACAAAAGGCAACAACATCCAAAGAAGAGATTTGAATGTCCTTCAAAAAGATGTTCCTGAAGACTTCTTAAAGAAATTACAAACTCCATTTTGCCTTTTATACTCTACTTCCATGTATGTTTACACATTTCAGTGTTACATTGGTCCATCTATTTCCTATTTTACTAGCGAACTATAAAGGAATGAGGGATGGCTCAAGACCTTTGAATGAAAGATTGACCTCTGTCTGCAGATATTAATCCACTTTGGCCAAATTCAGAGCCAATCCTGGCAACAGCTTACGTGGCTGGCTGTTGCATTTAAAGGACTGCCATTTCTGTCGTAACTTTGAGGGGCACGGTTGGAGCTCAGTTGCACTATCAAAGAAAACGTCGCAACTGACGCAAATTTGTTTAATTTAAACGTTTCACCGCTAATTATTAAATAATTAGGGGAATAAAACATTTGCTCTATAGCTGTATTTTTTAAAACCACGTTATTGTCAAACATTTTTGGTGATTTTAACTTGATAAACATACTGTTAATATTTACGAGCTTACGAGGAGCACCTGAAGGCTGCCTTCCAAGGCACTGGGTAAAGAAAAAGTAACGCATGCAAATCTCGGCCGCTATTTATGCGTTTTTATGTTGATCCCAACATTATGAACTTATCTCTAAAACAGGCGTGCTGTTTTTTCTCTGCATCGTAACAAATTCTGGTAAGCCCGTTTAACTCCCTAAATAGGTTATAAAAAGATAGCCAGCGATTTGTTAGTGCGATAAAATGCCAACTGAACTAAAGCAGAGGAAGAAGACACAGGCTCAGATCCAAAGCAATGAAGCATCAGAAGCCTCAAACGGAAAAGAAGAAGCGCAGAAAGTGAAGACTGAAGCAGGAGGCAAGACGGGAGCGAGCAAAACGCCCTCGGCTCTGGACTTTAAAGGTGTAATATGCTTGTTGTCGCTTGTAGCATGTGGAGCTCTGAGCTGGTAAGTCAACATATTGGTATTAAAGCCACTACTGTGGACTTCCCTGCTGAGGGTTTTCTGGGTTTCAGGGTGGTGTTGCAGCAGAATGAGAGGTTTTCCCAGATTGAGGAAAAATACAGATCTCTACACGGAAAAACTTCCAGTCTGTTCGACATGGAGGAGGAGATCATCAGAGTTTCCAAAAAGGTACGTTTGATTGACTGTGGAGCAGATTCTGAGCGTGTTTAGGCCACGAATCTGTATAAGTTGATTTTGATTGGTGTGAATGTCAAATACTTAGTGATCTTTAAATGCTTAACGGTTTATTTATTGTGTGTGCGCAGATGAAGTGATTTATCTACGTTTTTACAGGAAAAAAAAATTATGTTAGAAGTAATTTTAAGTAGTACTTTATGTGTAATTTAGCAGAACATCAAAACAAATTTCCTCATCTTACGCTGTAAATATGCTGTAGTTTTATAGGCACACTCCCCTAAAAACACAGCCTATTTATAGTGTTAGATGGGGAAATTTTGTCTGTTTATCTGCAGAGCTTACAGTATAATTATTTCTTTGCTCCTGTAAAAATGTAAATTGTTAACCTCTTATTCTAGTGTGTCTACCTATAATATGACTTCACAGGATTGAAAAATAGTGAGAGGAAAAACTGATACCAATTTGTACCACACGATGGCGCAGCAAGGCTTTATTTAACAAGGCAAGTTATTAAGGGCACATCTTATTTACAGTGGCCGCTTCTGAAAACATGTAAGCGCACCCTCTGTGAAATACTGCCCCCTGGTGCTGAAGGTGTTAGTTAACTACAGGGATAATTATAAAAAGTACCTTTGAATGAGAACCCTGTGCATGCCTAAATTTGGTGGAAAATTCAAGAAGAAAAAAAATGAATCTTAAAGAGATTATCCTTTTTCAAAGTTCAGTTATCACTGTGCCTCTTTGTATATTATATATGAATACTGAGGATCGTAAAGCTCCCACAGAAACCGCACTCCTGTTTTGTGTTGCGGCTGCAGCTTGCCGCCTCAGAGGATGACCTGCAGGAGGCGCTCTCCACCGTCTCCCTGGTGACAAAATTCCAGCAGGACATCTCCACCCTCCATGCTGCTGTCATGGCAATACAGGCTGATGAGAACTCTGCCTCCCGTGATCTGGAGAAGGTTAACGCCCATTTCCTCAACGTGACGGAGACATGGCAGGAGAGGCTGGCAGCCATCAATTCCGATCTGACCTCCCTCAAATCCGAGTCCAGGGATGCTCATGTCAGAGCTACTGAGCGGGTGAATGAGGCTGAGCGGAGAACCCGGTTGCTGACGGAAAGGTTGGAGGAGCTCGAGGACAGCACAAAGAGGAATGCCCGAGCCCTGGAGCGCACAGAGGAAGACGATGTCAAGCGGGTGCAGGATCATCTGGACTGGAACACCAGGCAGATCCACAAGCTGGAGGAGCAGATCAGCATCCTGAGTAAGAGGGAGGCCAAGATGAGTGCTGAGCTCGAGGAGCACATTCCCCGTGCGAAGGCTTGCGAAGAGCACCTGCCGGAGGTAGAGGAGGCGGTGCGCTCCATCCTTAGACTGGGTGGAGATCTGAGCGGAGCAGAGAAGAGGCTGGAGGAGGTGACATTACAGGTGTTTGGCACTGAGGACAGCATGCTGAAAGCAATAAGTGAAATCCTTGAGATCAGACAGGAGCTGGACAACCTCCAGGCACAAAGCAGCATCCTGAAGATGAAGAATGAGTTGTCCGTGGTGAAAGAGGCGGTCCATGAACTCACCATGGTGTTGAGGGAAAGTAGGGTTGATAGCCAAATAGACATGGACACTCTGGATGAAGAGGAATGGAAAGAGGAGGAGGAGTGGGAGAAAGATGAAGACGATAAACCAACCGAGCCTCTTCTTGATGACCTAATTAAATAATGTCATCGGTTTGAGTGGACTAGGGAAAAGGAGTGCGAATGTCCTGTTTATGCTGTAAAAGCCTTTAGTTGAGTTTAGTATTAGTTATATAAAATTTGTACCTCAGTTTAGTGTCAGAAAAGTAGGCTGATGTCAACATGAGCTCATGGAAACATGCACTGTATTACAGAAGTAGGATACATTTAGCTTTGTGCACCAAATTTATAAAATATGCCTGACTACTCTCAAGGTATCCATTTGCACTGATACAGTTTTACTTTTACATTATTAAATGTCTTTACAGATATTACCAACTGAATGATTGATGGTCTTTTTTTACCAGTTTTATCTGCTTTTCTGTGTTTTATTCAAAAGCAAAATGAATATTTTTAGGTTTTACACTTTGTTTGGGAACATTGCAGTTTAATAACACCACCTCTGATGTAAGGAAATCGTTATTGGCCGTTTCTTCTTCTTTTCTGTCATTCAAACGCTACGAGATTCACTGATCCATTGGAAAGAAGTAATAATGAATGTTGTTATTAGAATTTCTAACTAATAGATTTAGTTTCATATAGAAGGAGTTTGCAAAAAAAAAAAGAATCCACATGTTTAAATGTCACATTTCCATCTTATTCTGGTGTCACCTGTTGAGTCATGATGTCATCACTAAATTTATTTAATAAAAGACTTTTTTTTGGTGAAAAAATGTCTTTTTTGATCTTTTTCACTGGGGGACTTTTTCTTGGGAAAAAAAAAACATGTACCATATGTCCTGTTTTAGTGTGAGAGTGTCCGCCTGATGCTGGAGGATCTCGGGGGTCAGCGGGGGGCTCTGAAGTCCCAGCTTGAGGGTTTGGAGCAGGATGTCACTCGGCTGAAGGAGTGGGTTTCTGGCCTGAGTGAGAAGAGGGCTCAGCTTCAGAACAGTCTGACTTCATTGAGAGAAGCTGTAGGTCAGATTGAAGAACGGACATCCGCCATCACAAAGGACTTCACCAGCAAGGTTTGCTTAATTATTACTATTATAAAGGGAATTTCTGAAAGAATTTTAACTAAAGCAAGGTCCTTTTGCTTTTTGTTGTTTTTCTGGGGCTCTTTCAAACATTTATTTTTCTGGTTGGCCATCCAGGTGTCATCAGTGAGGACAGATGTGCGCAGGATGGATGGCTTGCACTCTGAGCTGGAGTCCCTGCTGACTCAGGTGGGGGAGCTGGAAGACAAGACTGCTCAGGTGGAGCGCAACATGGTGAAACGCATCGGGGATGTGTTGGCCGGCAGCATCGATCGAGTTACAAACCTGCGAGCCACATCTGAACGCAACACTCAGGCCATAGAGCAGCTCCGCGGACGCATCCCTGAACTCGCCAGTGCAGACCAGCAGATCTCAGAGCGCTTGGTGGAGCTAGAGAGCGGCCGGGCTCGCCTGATGAGAACAGTGACCTTTGCCAGCGACCTTAAACCAAAGGTGGCTGCTATAAGGAGAGACTACGGGGCGTTTGAGCCTCAGCTGTCAGACCTGACTTTTCGGATAGGACGATTAGCAAAAGATCTCACAGAAAGAGAGCAAGAGATCGCTGAGCTTCGACAGACATTAAGTAACCTCACTGCAGTCGAGGGAGATTTAAGTGTTACAAGTAAACAGGTCAGTGAGATAGCTGATATTTCTGATATTAGGGAGATACAAAGGCCAACATGAAAAACACACTGGCTTTCATTCAGCTGTTTCTCCTGATTTCCTGTCATACTGCTGTTTTAGAATAAGAAAAAAAACTGAAATCTTTTTTTTATTACAAATAAAATAAATGTGAGCTTTTTTTCCCCACCGGACAGGCTGAATATCCCTGAAGCACATCAACCAACCAATTAATATGATCTGGCAGCCAGGTTGCCAACATTTTTAAATGTGGGAGTGTGTCTTGACGTTTCTATGTGTAAACCAATGACAAAAGAGCCTTCGCTAGTTCATGTCCAAATAAATTAGTCACCTGGAGGATAAAGATTGGATTGCTTTATTGTTTTTCTTTGCCTGGGTTACATTTGTCAGTTTCATTTTTCACTAGGTCAAGAATATCCGGTCAAATCTAATAAAACTGCCCCAGAATAAGTTCTACCTCAGTCTTTTCTGTTGCAAAATTCTCTCATACATTTCAATCAGCTTTCTTGCTATGTGCGACTTCTCCTCCTTCATTAATCCCTTTGACAGTGTTCAGTATGGGTCACATAATAACAGCTTTAGGGAATAGCTTGACATTTTGAGGAATGTGCCTATTCAGGTTCCAGCTGAGATCTGCTGACACCTCTGCCGTGTCTGTAGGGTAAAAAATCAATTACCGAGTTATAGCTCCAGTGACTGGTCCACACCAAGCCTGGTACAATCACTGATTGTGAGTAACCGCAACTTTAAAACCACCAATATTGCCAAATATTGTTTTGATCAGTCTCTTGCAACCAAAAAGCCCTGATTCATCATGGCTCCACAAAGGATCTGCAAGACCTGCAGGATGAGGAATCTGTGAGCTGTACTTGTTCTGCTGCATCTCCCAGATGCTCAATCAGATTGGAGTAATTTGAGGCCTTTGGCGTTTTGTCATTCTTCCTTGCATTTCCTTCCACTTTCTCCATACAGTTGTATCTGTCAATCAACAAATAAGTCCTGCAATTTTCAACTCTCTCCAGTCCAACCTCCCATCAATATAACCCTGAAATGTTACCTGTCCTAAATGTGATTACAGCATCACATACACCATATGGAATTACTAATTTGATCATTTTCATAGTTTAAGTGATACACCACTTCTGAGTCTTTATATTAAAGTCATTCGGTTCTTCATGATTACCTCCTGTTTTTCTAATACTTAGGGATGGAAAAATGCTTTTATTCTGTAAAGATATAAGTGATGCAGTGATGCATGGAGATGGGAAACATGAAAACACAGGCAGCTACTGATGTGGTGTCTGTGTTTTCATGTTTCCCATCTTCATGGCATGCTCAGAGTGATATCAGTAGTACATTTAAGGTTGTGGTTAACACATGGGCTGAAATGCCAAACCTTTAACATTAAGATGTTACAAGACTCTAGATTGCTTAAATAGTTTGTTGATGTCCAAATGCCTTAAAGCAAAATAGATGGCGCTGAAGTATTCTGATGACATGGTTACGCAACCACAGCTTTAGTTTTTGCAGAAGGAAGCACCTTTGGGAAAGAGTCAAAACTATTTGTTGCTTGCATACAGAGTTCAGCCTCTGGTGTTTACTCATTGAGAGGTGAAAAATTGTTGCCTGGACTCCACAGCCTGGCCACATATCATTAATAACAAGGTGCTGAAGTTATAAATAATGCAACAAAGATGAAATCTGATTTTTGTCCTCCCCCCATCAGCCATTGGGTAAATCACGTCTCGTTTTTCATTCCCACCCTTTCTATCAATGCGTCACTCATGATGTAATTGTAGAGGCAGCTGAACCAAAGTAACAAATCATTTTATTGTCAAGTTCACACCCAGAAATAACTCTTCACAGCCTTGAGTTAAGATTTTTTTTTTTATTCTTGGGAAAAAAGTGAATAAAAACGGGGTGCTCAAAATGAGCTTATTGATCCACAAGAAAGTTAAAAACACAGCCAATTGGCCCCCAAAATGGTGAGTCTAAAAAAACAAAACAAAACACTGAAAACATTAGAAAAGAAAAGTACAGTGCAGAATGAGTGTGGATTCTCAGATCAGCAGTCTATCTCTGCCCCTCTGGCTCCTGACCTAATGTTTGTTCTTTTCTAAACCTCATGGCATCGATCATCAGCTCTGAAAAATCTTTCTTCGTAAAAGTAGAATTAGCTGGTCACCCGTTTGGAATCATTATTGTCCCTTTTTTTTTTTGGATGGGACATTTTTAACTACTCTTCTGTGATGTCAGGCTCTTCAGATAGGCCTGCCAGTGATTCTGTGGTCTTCTGCAGGGCTTCCTGCAGGGCAGAAATAGCCTGATCGTGACCTTCTAGCTTGGCTGCTTTGCTTTCCAATCCAGCTACCAAGTCTCTTAAGCTCTCCAGCTGCTCGGGCTTCATCCTACTGGTGCTGTCCTCCAAAGCAGCGAGCCTCCCCTCCAGGTCCTCCACCTGTTCACCCAGACTGGAGTCTGTTGAAGGTAACTCTGCCTTTGCTCCATCCAGAGAAGCTATGTTGGACTGGAGAGCCTCCACACTGCTCTTCACTGCCTCCAGTTCTTGCTCCAAATCGGTTTTAATATTCTCCACAGCCTCCCTCTGTTCAGCCAGGCTGCTCTCGTGGGCATCATATTTGGCAAACAGTGATTGTACTTTAGAGGTGATATCTGACACTGATGCAGACAGTGACTCTCCACTGTCCTCTGATGCTTTGACTCTGGCTTCAAGGTCATCAGATCTCTTTAGGGCCCGAGCAGCTGCTTCACTCACTTGCTCCTCCACATTACGAACAGCACCAGTAACCTGCTCCATGCTTCTCTCTATCGTCACAGCCTTGTCCTTTAGAACCTGAAATGAAGACTCTGTTGCAGACAGAGACTGCCTCAGATTCCCAGTGGTGTCTTGCATTACTTTCCTCACTGCTTCAACTTCCTGAGACAGTGAGGCCACCTCTCGGTTGCGAGTCTGGAGCTCTTCCCTCACTGTGCTGATCTGCACTCTGAGGGAATCAACTGAAGTGTCAGCTGCATCTTTGGCTGTTTTAATTTCAGCAACAGCATCAACAATGGCTGATAATTCTTGTTTGAAGAGCGTGGGGTCTTCCACGTCACCCAGACGGGCTTTAAGGTCCGCCAGCTGGCTCTGCGCCTCACTCTGAGCTTCTGTGAACTCTGCCACACTGACTTTAATGGACTGACTGGCCTCAGCCAAGCGCTCCTCTATAGTCTTCTCCAGGGAGGAGAAGTCCTTCTCTCGAGCCTCCTTCACCTCATTGATGCCCTGCGAAAGGTCCCTGAGTAGATCATTCTGGAGCCTCTGAAGGGCCTCCTCCACCCTCCTTGTCTCCACCTCGCCTCTCTTCATTCGGCTGACAGCCCCCTCCAGCTCCACCCGTGTGATGCTAAGAGATGACTCCAAGCCATCCACAACACTTCTCAGAGACTCCACCTGTACAAAAAAAGGAAAAATTTAGGAAATGTAAAAAATTTAATCTTTTGGTTAATATTCACCGATGAGCTGCCATACACAATGAATAGAAACAGCAGACACGTTCAGCCTGTAGTAGTTCAAACTAAGCTGCCATACAGCTGAAGTCTAAATGTTTATAAAGAAACTGCTGGGATCACTGCATCCTGCATGTATGTTAAATTGCTTACACAGCACGCACTGTGCATGCACAAAGAGTTTTAATGTGCACGTCATAAACAAGGAAAGATAGGTCTGTGTAGATTCATCCAGGTCATCGTAGTCTCTGGAGCTTGAAAAAAGGCAACTGGACTTTTCGCCTCTCATCCGAAAGGCTTCCTCAGTTCTCAACCAAATGGTGGAGAGGAGTAAAAGAAGCAATCTATGTCCACTGTGAACAACCATATTTGAATAGTGGAGGTGGATTACGCCATCAACTTTCCCCCGCTTACAGTGCTGTCCTGAGATCCCTTCCCAGACGTCTCAAGCCCCATTCACACCTTTGTTCCAGTTACCTCAACAGGCCACATGAAACAATGGAGCGAAGTCCTCAATTGGTTTCAACTGAAACCACCGATTAAAATGACCAAAGCCCCCTTCACACCTTGGCACATTGCTTACGCACACGAACAATAGAGGGTCATAACCACCTCCAGGGGACTACGCCCACAGGGGTTCAAATACCTGGGTCTCTCCACCATTTGGTTGAGAACTAAAGCCTTTCGGATGAGAGGAGAAACATCTTCAAGAAACAAAAAAAAAGTCCAGTTGCCTTTTTTCAAGCCCCAGAGACTATGATGATAAACAAGGAAATATATTATTCTCATTGGCAGTAAAATATTTTAATTCCTGAACTCTACCAGAGATTCTCAGTTTCAAATATTCTTATACTGGGCCTTGGTGCGGCTGCTTGGCTCATGAGGCCACCCTTCCTTTAAGCCAACCATCTACTGACTGGCTGACCCAAGCAAACAGGAGGTTTGGAGAGCAGGGGCTGCTCTCCTCTCCTCTCTGTGATCCTTTTTTTTAATATAATACAGAAAAAGCAAAATAATAAAAACTGTACGAAACCAGCCTTTAAAGGAATCAACATTGTAACAGCTCACATATGAATCTGAATCTTTTAACAGTCTTGAGTCATGGAAAATCAATTCTATGTGGCTGCTTATACTGCCACCTCATGTTCTTTGTGAGGGCAAAAGAAAGCTGAGACTTCTTTTGTGACCGACCATGTAAATTCATCCTTATCTGTCTTGTCCTGCTTTGCTATCAGAAACGACTTGTTCTTACACAAAGAAACCCGTGATAAAGAAGTTTATAATAATTTAGCTGATTTTTTTTATACGGGGGGGTCTGAAACTTTATTCCTCACGGATGGTTTAGAGCTCACAAGCCCACACTGAACTCGACATACTAACTGTACCCACACTCCTAGAGAACATAAGGTACAACCACGTTATGCACGCTTAGATAAGCGTATATGCCTACAATAGAGCGTAAACGTCTGAAGCAATTAAAAGTAGATTTATGAACTTCTTCCCATTGATTCATGTTCTTCACCTACCTGTTGAACGACGCTCTCCATTTTACCGCTCAGTTCTGCGCTTTGCCGTGCGCTCTCCTCATGCTTTGCGTTTGTCCGGCGGATTTCCTCCACTACTTGTTGCACATAAAAAGCAGCAAATCCTGCAGCACCTAGTAACGCCACATAAAACACCGTGGTCACAAGAAAGCCCAGGCAGCTGCCTGACCGTGGCGAACCCTGAGGTGCGGAGCCACTCACTCCATTATTGCTACTCT